>JAXGGS010465817.1:0-11601 GCA_035585475.1 Armandia brevis
ATCCATCATGGTGATTTTTGCGGGTGTTAATCTTTGTTTTGATGGACATGTCTAAGATTGCGTTGCCACGGTAACCAACCTCTGTTATAATCTCCTCGCACCTGGATGTAAAGATATTATATAGCTGTTACAGGTTTTTTGTCCATCTACCTGTATCTGCAGGTTAGGTGTTGTAAATCGGCGTTTGGAATGTATTCAACTTTCGTGAAAAAAATGTTAAAACCGAGTGTCAGTATCATTACATAAATACTTGACATACACATGTATTTATTATATCCTAGCTGTTGTTACCCGCGCTGCGGGTATTGCTAGTAACTGTTTGCGATAGTCCTAGGGGTTAATTAACTTAACCATTCCCTGAGACCTCTCGATCTACGCCCCCCCCCTCCCCTCCCTGGTATGCATTACACAGCAAGTCATCCTCTGACACACCCATTCCCTAAGGGCTCACCCCTCCTCCTCTCCTCTCTCTCCTCTCTCTCCTCTCTCCGCCTCTTCCCCTCTCTCTCCTCTCTCTCCTCTCTCTCCTTTCTCTCTCCTTTCTCTCTCCTCTCTCTCCTCTCTCTCCTCTCTCTCCTCTCTCTCCTCTCTCTCCTCTCTCTTCTCTCTCTCCTCTCTCTCCTCTCTCTCCTCTCTCTCCCCTCTCTCTCTCTCCCGATCTCCCCCTCTCCTCCTCTCGGCTTCTCCCCCTCTCACCTCTCCTTTAACGATACCGAGGATTGTTTGATACAAACTGGGATCATCCATAGTCACTCCTAGATATATTTCTATGTTACGTGGAATTTAGGAAACACTCGTAATTTACCTACAGCATAAACATAAATTATAGGTACATGTACAATCATCAAAGTTTTTGCGGCAAATTCCGTCGTAAAAACAGGGTCTAATCATACTTGCATAAAACCGATTGTTATTCGGTTGCCAATCTGCTTTTGTAAGCCCAACTACAATAGTCTGACAGTGCAAGACGTATGCACTATGTGATGTACATATTCCAGTCACATATTTTTGAACCGAAATTCGAACAGTCGCTGAATAAATGCAGTAAGTTTTCTTTTTAACCCGACCCGAAATATTAACTATTAATCTTGAAACGCATTCTTTGCATGATAAAACGTCGCAACACACATGTCATTCAATATCATTTATGAACTATGGGATCCAAATGGCAGATAAATTCTTGCCTCTAAAACAATTATATGCACATAGGGCTGGGTGATTTCTACTTTCAATGAATATGACACAAAAACCGCTGCACGTATTATTACCAGTATCCATATGCTAAAGTATCCACGAATTAATGTAATAATGATTCTAACGCAGCTTATATACAATATAGCTGGAAGATTTGGATAGTTCTGAAGTAATCATATGACTATTTATTTTCCTTTCCTAAATCTAATAAATGGCGAGATAATTTGGATAAAAACCCGTCCCGAGTAATTTATCATGCCTTTACCAAATGCCTTAGACGATATATTTAAGTATGTTATTACAAGGGAGAAGTGAGGCAAGCATTTATGTTATATGTAAGAATTACCTGTATGATTAACAGCAACATGCAAAGTTTAACTAAGTTTCAGACACGAAAGCTGCCAGGATATTTACTACAACAAAGAGTTCATTGCAGAAATATGAGATTCTGTTCACGTCTATATCTATACTGACATGTTACAGAGTAATATGAGTAAAACAAATATTCACACGTATAGGAGGTGAGATCGAGCACATGTTTGTATACACGCTTGATGGGAGATGTAATGGCGATAATTTCACCATTTAGAGAATGAGAAGAGATGGCTTTCCATCATCGTGTGTTCATCTCTCACCTATACTTACTTCAACACGTGTACAGTCGGACCTAATCATGTAAAGATTGAGCGTCGGAAAAGTGAAACCTTGCTAATTCCTCTCGGTACGGTGGCGGAGCACCGGTAAACTACTGACAGAAACCGAAAGACACAGTGTTCTAAATTCTCGTACTACTCATAGCAAACATCCTGGTTTCTACGATTTATATTTAATCTTCATTTAAATAAAAAGTGTACAATAGGTACACAATTCAGGTGGTGCTGGTCTGATAGAGGGGTATAAAACAAAATAGCATCTTCCTGTTTCCTCTTAACTATAGATGCTGAAGGTAGATGCAGGTTTGGGAAACAACACAAGTCTATAGCCGATATATATAATTGAATAGACTATCATTGAATATATGCTGCGTGTACATTTTAGCCCAGCTGGGAGAACCTATAGAAAACTCAAAAATACATGGGTGCCAATAGATGTTGCAACATCATGACACACATGTAAAAATGCTGTCTTGAAAACGAGCCACATATGTACCTTCCCGTCTATGGAATTTGCCTAGTAGTGTGTATACATTGCTAAGGCTTCATAAAATTAATAAATTGTTTCTCAGGCCCGCCTGCATGGGTCTGAGAGCCCTGTATCCTCCCTTTTTTTTCAATTTAAAAAAAAAGAAGGTTGTACTTGCCGCACCCTCCTTCTCAGACAAAAAAAAGCCCTGCCGCACCATCCTCTTGGTTCGTACAAAAAATAGAAAACGAAAAAGAAATAGAAGGAAAATTCTGGGGATGATTAGTCAGGCACCTGGTCGAGGGGATTAAAATGATAATATTCCATTTAATACTGGTCTATGGGCCACATATACTGGAAAATTTGCCAAATATACTGGAAAAACAGCCAAATTAAAAAAAAAAAAAAAAAAAAAAAAACAACATAAGGATCGGCCCATATAAAAGCCTGCCGCACCCCCAATATTCTTGAAAAAAAAAAGCCTGCCGCACCTTCTTTTCTGTAAAAAAAAAAGCCGCACGGTCCCTGGCAAAAGCAAAAAAATAAAAATAATGACCTGCCGCCAACACCCCCTTCTCAGCGGAAAAAAGGCCTGAGAAGCAATTTATTAATTTTGTTAAGCCTAAGTCCTAAGGTATGTGATAGCACTTGGTATTATTACAAGGTAGCAAGACGTAAACACGACTTTCTTTCGGGGAAATTAATTGATATATTCATATTTTATGCTCAGGATCTATCGATATTTTAAGACCCCTCCGCAATAAACACCAAGTGATCCTCTGGCACATATTCTCTGCCACACCCTTTCTCGGAGATCCCCCCTCCGCAACACACCGCAAGTTATCCTGTGACACACCCATTCCTTGAGAGCCCCCCCCCCCCCCTCTGCAATATGCCGCAAGTTATCATCTGACACACGCATTTCCTGAGATTCCTCCCCCCCCCTTTATGTGCAACACATACCAAGTAATCCTCTGACACACCCATTTCCTTTGAACCTCCTTTAAATAGAATTCTCAGCAGGTTTTACAATTCATTAAGAACCCCAATTAAGTTTCACCTCCCCACCCCCTTCACATCTCAACATCCATCCCATCCCCGTCCCCTTATTATATTGGTCTCCATACGAAAAATATTTTAACTCACCCCTCACCCCGTCCTCGGCCTCAGGGAAAACTGAGAAATATTTTTTAATAAATTTGGCATACAAAGTTAACGCTTATTTTATAAAAGGTTTATTTCATATATAGATCCTGGGACTGGGATTCCTTCTAGAGGGGGGGGGGGGGGGGGGGGACTGGTTTTCCTTCTATAAACCCCCCCCCCCCCCGGAAAATATATTTGAATCATCCCTATTAACGACACACACCTCATTTAACCCCTAACAATTAATTAGTATAAAATACCGGGAGGGAATGTTTATAATAATTAGTCAAAAAGGGAGGGGAGGGTTATATTTAATCAGTATAAATTACTGGGACGGAAGGGTTATTATTAATTAGTATAAAATACTAGGAGGGGAGGTTATTATTAATTAGTCAGAATACCGGGAGGGGAGGGTTATTATTAACTAGTATAAAAAATTGGGAGGGAAGGGTTATTATTAATTAGTATAAAATACTAGCAGGGGAGGTTATTATTAATTAGTCAGAATACCTGGAGGGGAGGATTATTATTAATTAGTTCGAATACTGAGGGTTTATATATAAATATAATAATAGGAGGGTGGCCGGGCTTTTATAAAATATAATTACATCAGGGCGGGCCGGTTTTATATATCTATATATAATTTTGCCAAGTTGGCACATTCAAAACTGCTGTTACCATACATTTGCGGCAATACTCTTTTCAGAGACATTTATCGTTTCCCAGACTCATCCCGGAGACGATCCATGTCTCTGTTAAAAGAGAATAGGAACCGCGGGAAAATGGCAAAATGTAATAAGAAACAGGGTTACTGGCAACACAACACTGGCAACACATTTTTCCTTAATTAAAAAATACATTTAATACATGCGGAGAGGGTATCAACAGCTAGTAAATACAATTACAGGAGGTCGGGCAGATTATAATCTGTATGAAAAAGACGAGCCCCCTCCCCCCTCTTAATGTTCATCTTATCCTCCTATTATAATATTATTATAGAATAATTATACTTATAATTATATTGATATATATATATATCAAACCTTCCCCATACTGAAATGATGGAACAGTGGAGGTTTATTCTTAATTATTGAATTTTAACATGTGCAGCGTATGTGCTTAAATCAAATGGGAACAGTCCCAGTCATGAATAAACTATTAAGAGTTTAATTACCTACCACCAAACGTCTGACCGAAAGAGAGTGGCCGGAGAGTTAAAGAGCTTTCACCAGTTCACCATATACATCGATGATAATAACCCGCGGCCGAATCAATTGTGTGATAATCTAAACGTGCGCCGCGATGCATAATTGCCTCTAGATCAGTTAGCCGTAGTGATCAGAAGAGATCACAAAAGCTTTAGTGCAATTAAGTAACACTTAATGCGAACGTGAAACCCGCGAACAACGATGGATAGGTAAATTTGGTAAACTGGTAAACGCACCCGCGAGCCCCGCATCATTAAGCAAAGGTTGCCGTCTTTTAATCTGCCGACACATCGGAATTTTGATCGGCGACATGTCCCGAAGTCGGAGTTAACGTAGCCGTGTGATATCCGCTATACGCCGGAGACGTTTTTATCATAAGTTGCCAGCTTCGCCTCAACGATCCGACCGAGCCTGCTGTAAAATTACACGTCAATCAAAACGTATTAATTTCACACCAACAAAGTAGCCCCCTTAAAGTAGAAAATACCAGAGTCGTCGAACCCTGCAATTACAAGTTAAACTTGATTAAAACGATACCACCGATGGAGCTGTGTTTAATGTTTGCAATGACGCCCAACTCCGCCGCTGGATTTTTATACTTAGTTTCGCACCTTAACTTGTAATTTTTGTCTTGTATTTCACGGTAATGCGCGGCGCTATCCACCTGCGGAATCGCTGTCTCACACCTCGGAACGAAACCCGCCGCTATGAAATTAATATTCCGCGGAGCGATCTCACCGAGCCAGCTCCATCTTAAATCGGGGCTGCCTATCGTGACATCCTTTAATAAAGCAATTACAGCGTTTGACCTCTGTGCACCGGCGTCCTCGCAGATTTCGTTAGTCGAGGACGTAAAAAGATCACGCGGTATCTCGGTTTCTCCACGACCGGAACTGACACACGAGGTCGAGGAGGGGCTGGGCAGACGAAAAGTTCAAAATCAGTGTTGGCGCGAAATGCGGTCGTGTAGCCCTCGCGACCCAGGCTTTAACACTACCCCTATACAATAATATGCATGTATGTTTGAGGATGATTTAACTCTAATCTAACTCGATGTTACCTAACTTCACACACAGTCATGGGATATGTGAATGATTCATCCCTTGGGTAGCTCCACTCCCTCTCCGCCCATGGGACGGGTCGCCGACACGATACATGCCGTGATTATCGGCGATATCCCCCTTTTCTCGTCCAACCCGTCACCCCTGTGATGTTGTGTGTTGTTGATTTTGTCTCATACACGTGTAATTAGCACCGCTATTTACCTAATCATTGATCTAATCAAATGAAAGGGAAGTTCTTTGATGGCCTGCATGAAAAGCACCGCAATCATGCCGGTGAATGGCGGCCATTGAGACGCGCTAAAGAGCCGATGCCACCAAGGGAATCGGCGTAAAACGAGCGGAAAAGTTACCTAACAATCGGTATTCCGTATCGCCGGTTGAGTTATATAAATCGCTACCAAGATCTCGCTCCCGTGTCAACAAAAGAACTTAACACAGCGCATTCCTGAAAAAGATGAATTGACCTCTGGCTCTGACCTTCAGGGTTCTGGTAGCAATCAGGTCGCGAATTTGGTATGAAATTATACGCGACTGCATTACGTTTGATATCAAAGTTTGTTTACACGCGGTTTGTGAAACATATTTTCTGCGCCACCGCCGCCGCGCTCAACATCGTCAGGTGAGTTCAGGTGCTTTAATTAGCGAGCTGGATCAATTCCACTCAAAACAAAAGTCGCTGACTTCGGGCGCTGATTTCTATGGTTTCTATGGTTGTGAAATTAATGTTAAATGATATGTGATAAAACGACTACGGTTCATAAGTAACGATAAAAGTTGGCAACGGCCAGGTGGTAATTTTAATTCACCGATGCGGCGTGGAGACTAATTCGGCAGCAAAAATTTAGCAATGTTTGATGTTTTGTGGGCGATGAAATTATATTTTAAAATAAGGCAGTAAATTTCCAATGAGATCTTGCCAATCTAACGCAAGGTATTACACCCGCTCGCACAATCGCAGCCCGTATCGTTTTCCAAGCAGCTTTAAAATCTAATGTCAATTTCTCACTTTGTTCCTCGCCTCCATCTAGGTGTCCAGTCAAATGAAACGTGCTTGACAATAATGCCGCCAGCTGGTGGCAATCAATTGAACTGTAGCTTGGCCTGCTGAATTTCAATCAGCACCGCGCACTGCTAATTGCAGTCTGGAGCGCCTCGGATGACCGGTCACCTAGATTACCGGCCCGGGATCCTAAATTTCGCTAACCAACTGAGCCCAACCAGGATTCCTGGTAACAGGGGGCGCACGCCTGGAGTCCGGGATTATATTCTGGCTTATCTCGTGCAGTTGAATTGTTGGTAGTGATTTTAGACACTACCACAATCACTGTCATGTGGGTGTCAAACAGGAGAGGCACAAAGGTTAACAAACAGATAGAGAATAGGGGGTATGCACCCTTCCTTCTAAAATAAAAAAAACCCTGCCGCACCCGCCCTCTCAACTGCCACATGCGCTTTTTTGGTGCAACAACGGTGGAAACTGGTTACAGTAAAGCCCCCGCAAATGGGTTAGTGTATCTTACGTAGTGATTATAGACACTCCCCAAAATGAGTCAGTGTATTGTTGGTAGTGATTTTAGACACAACCACAATCACTGTCATGTGAGTGTCAAAAAGGAGAGGCACAATGGTAAACAAATGGATAGGGAATGGGAGGTATGCCCCCTCCTTCTAAAATTAATAAAAACCGTGCTGCACCCTCCCTCTCAACTGCCGCACGCGCTATTTTGGTGCAACAATGGTGAAAACTGGTTACAGAAAAGCCCCCACAAATGATTCAGTGTATCTTATGTTTTGATTTTAGACACTACCACAATCACTGCCTAGTGGTAGTCAAAAGGAGAGGCAGCTCTAAGTTAGCAAAGCGTTAGGGAATGGGAGGTATGTGTGATTCCACTTTTCAAACTTTTTTAACAGGTTTTTATGATCCGAGGGCACAGTTTATGGGATTCAATCTGGTTCTGCCAATTCAGAATCCGCCTATTTCCCAAAGTTTTCGCAATTTTGGGAGACGAACTTTTTGCTTAGCTAAATTATATATAGATTCTCAGTTTGATCAGCACCTGCATGTGCTACTGATTCAGGTCATTGATGCGAGCCCATCGGGTGGCTATGTTTTCCCATTGTCATCGCGTCACACAAATTACCCGGCCTCAGTCGCCACCAGCTTATATATCAACACAAGCACGTTTTACAAATGAGAGATGTGACAAGGGTAAATATCAAAGATGGCGGAGCTGGCTGGTATTCCCCTATCAGTTTATATTTTATCTGCATTTCAGGTAGTATACAAACTGTAAAAAAAGTTACAAAAGCAGTAAACGTATACATTTTAAGTGCAACATCTTATACAATGTATTGACACATTCTAAACTAGTTCAACCTTAAGTTATCGTCTATGAACTTTACTTTAATAATAAGTAGTATGAATTCAGCGCCACTACAAGGGTATGTGAGAGTAAATGAGTAGCTTACGGCTGATCTTTTACAATCCGGACATTTCAGTTGTCGTGACAAGTTATCAGATGAAGATTTATAGGAGGGCGTCATACATTAATCCCATGCATCTGGTAGCACATTTATTTAGCCTCATGGTAATAAGCAGTATATATAATTGATATATAATCAAAACAAATAATGTATTGATAAATTCAGAGTTTATCTGAAAAAATATGTCAATAGCTATACATTTTAATATTGTTTCCTGTACTAATGGCCATTAATCTACAGTCTGTGTTAATGCTGACATATAGCGGCTGTCCTCCTATCTTGGTTTTATCCAGTAAACATTCCCAGTGTTCTTCTCCCTTCTCTCTCCACACATGTAATACACGAGAGTTATCCTTGTCACACACAATAAAACCTCCTCTATCATCTACAGCTACACCATAGGGAAAGCTCAGCTTAGTCTGCTGTCCTGGTAATCCTGTGTCAGGTCCATATGTTCTCAACAGTCGACCATCAACAGTGTACAGGTGAAGCATGTGTGTACAATAGTCACTTATAACAATAGTTGTGCATCCATCTATTTCTCCAACACAGACATTGCATGGCTGACTGAATGTTCCCTTGTCACCAATCCTCCTGACCACAGAGTGAGAATCAGCAGACACCAGAAACACACTGAAGTTACCTGGTACATAATCAGATAAAACATACAGGTCACTGTCAGGTATATAAGCTACACCAAGGAGATTACTGCCTAGCTTCTTCTTATCTACAAATGTTCCATCTTTATGTATCCTCAGTAAAGTGCCATCACCACATGGTAGCAGATACAGAGAACGTTTGGTGTCCATAGCTAGAGATCTGAAGGCTCCTATCAGTCCTGTGTAGTCTCCATTGTATTGTAACTTCTGCTTCAATGTTGCATCTGCTGAATAAACATGTACTGGATGTTTATCATCCCTAATCCTGACAATCAGTTCTGATGAGGTGGAAGCCGTCCCAAAGCATATTCCATATACAGGAAAATCGAACTTGATATCTGTTTGATGTTTAATATACCAGGGCTTTGACACACCTGGTCTGACGTCATAGGGTTGTGTGTCATAACTCACTTCCACCATCTTAGTCAGTGACTTGATTTCCTCCTCTACTCGTACTAGTTTATCCCCTATAACAGGTACGCTGACTTGTATCTCTGTGAAATCTATGTCAGGTTGTGGTAGATCCCGGGAACCCAGAATAACTTGTGGATCAGAGACGTCAGCTGATAACAAACTCTCACACAGTTTCAGCATCTTTTCCTGGGATAAATGTACATCATTTATTGCTGATCTTTGTCTCGATAATGTCTGGATACTGACATCAATTCTGTTATCAAGCTCATTTTCGACTGTGTCCATTTGTTTTTCTAGTTTTCTGCAGGCATCCCGAATTCCTTTTATCCCAGTTTTTATATCTTGGCGAATACTGTCCTGGGATTTGATCAGTTCATCTATTTTTGTGAGAATGTCTTTGTTTATAAACTTCTCTTCAATGGTACGATGGTAATCATTGAGCAATTTCCTGGCATTTTCTGCTGCTTCTGACATAGGCACTGCTTCATGATCAGGAAATTGATCTGCATGTACAAATGCACACTCTATACATGTAACTTTCTGACAGCTGCTACAGAAGTTTTCAACCATTTTATGAGGATGATCGCTGCATACATAGAGTGGATCAAATCTAATGGTGGAGTGTCCAGCAAGTCTCTTGAAGGTCTGATGAACTTTGAAGCATTTATCACACATATTGGACATGTCTGACGTACATTCAGGACAATGTCTGGTTGGTTTATTTACCTTACATTTAGAGCATTTTTGTCCTAAAGCATTCTCAGTTGGTTGTCTGAATATCAAATCCTGCATGTATTGATGTAGTGTAGATCGTGGAAGAGTTGTGACGTCACCATGTTTAGGTTTAGTCACTTCACGGCACACAGGACAGGCAGCATGACCTTGTGGGTGACGATCGACAATGTCCTTTAAACATTTCTCACAATACTGATGTCCACATTGCAGTAGTCGTGGGTCTTTGTAAGGCTCGAAACAAACAGGACACTCACACAAACTCTTCAGGGTCTCCGGTTCATTCTTGGAGGCCATTATTCCAGCAATCGCCTATGTAATATTGGTCAAACAGAACGTATTAAACGAATTAGAAGAGATGAACAATTTGATTATTGCTGGAGCAGTTCCATAGGCTAGGTTTGTACAACAAAGTGGTGTTTACAGTTGTTAGGTAGCGTCGTGAGGTAAAAAACCGTCTGAAAGCTTAATTATTTACAAAGAGCGACAATGCTGGATTAGTCAGACGACGATTATGTGCGCTCATGCATGAGGTCATACTGACAGGGCTTTTACATTCTAGACACGTTCTCCTTGTGTTAAGGAGCTCCGGACAAGCTCAAACATTACCGATCAATAAACACAAAGTCCCCGGGTGCTCTTCAATACTTATCAAACATGTCACATTGTCCAGCAGTTTGTGTGGTATTATCAGAGATGTCTGCTTTATACCCAAAAGTCAACAATTTCTTGTCAAACACAGAGACACTAGTCAGCCGAGGTACCTCAAACACACACATTTCAGTGTTTCTATTTGCATTTAATAGCACATTTCCCACCACCTACACGCGGTGGTTCAATTAAGTCTTTATCAGTGGTTGTATAGATTATTGTCTCGCATAGATTCAAAAGGGTTTTTATTATCAACAGAATAAGTTGTCGATATTCCTGTCACCGCAGGTCGGTTGGTACAAATACAGCTGAGCAAAGTCACAAACTCCAGGTTATGTACATACATGTGATTCTTTAACTTACAGGATAAAATAGATAAATAAAGTTAATAAAGATTTTACTTTCCTTTGATCAGATATCTATTGCTTGTGGCATACTTAAAGCACAAACACTCATATCATTTTACATCTGAACTGACTCGAATACGGCAAGATGACATGTTAGTGCAGATTTTATGAATTATTGATTAATTGTCCTCGAGCAGATAACATTATTACGATGAATACATACGTTTAGGTGCGAGCTGTGCGAGGGCTCCGGCGGGTTGGCAAATTCTATGAAATCATGTTTATCTAATTTCCTACAGAATATAGAAAAATAATTAGAACGACAAGAAACCGTGGTATTAAATATGAGATTCTTTAGAGGAACTCTATGGCCAAATTAATAACTTAAATTAGTTTCAACTGTCTATGATATGAGGGCCCGAGTTATTTAACCCATCAGTTGTAACTAGATGTGGGTGTATGGCACACAAAAGCGTGGGCACCTTGCTGTTATTCAACCAATCCATCATGGTGATTTTTGCGGGTGTTAATCTTTGTTTTGATGGACATGTCTAAGATTGCGTTGCCACGGTAACCA
>JAXGGS010465928.1:0-11599 GCA_035585475.1 Armandia brevis
ATTAAGTAATCTCAAGGATCAGAACGAATTTTCCAGCTTATATCAATCAAATACACAACCTGTGATTGGTTTAATAATTTCCTCCATTATAAGGTGTGCTTTTTTGATTTATTCAGTTATTTTATGAACAGGTAAAATAATCAAATTTGATCGTTTCAAATTATTTATTATGAAAAAAAGAACATGCCTGACCAATTGGAGCATTTTTAACTTCACCATTTTCCATAATGATATGTCCACGGATAATTGTATGGGTTGGGAAACCTTTGATCTCTTTATTATGGAATAATGAATAGCCTGCTTTTGATTTTTGTTCTTCGTTTTTAATGACATGCTTTTGTGACATATTAATGATTGTAAAATCAGCATCATAGCCTTTGGCAATTCTTCCCTTTGATCTTAGGCCAAAAATTCTTGCCGGCATGGTTGATAAAAGATCAACTAACTGCAACAGGGTAAGCTTTCCGTTTGAAACATGATCAAGCATGATAGGCAAGATTGTTTGAACGCCCGGTATCCCCGATGGAGAAAGCGGGTAATTTTTAGCTTTTTCATGCTTTTGATGCGGTGCATGGTCAGATCCGATAACATCAAACACGCCCTGTTTGATACCATCCCAAAGTGCCATATTATGCGTTTTATCCCTTATCGGCGGATTCATTTGTGCGTTTGTTCCATGTTGTTCGTAACAATCCGGTGCAAATAATGACAAATGTTGCGGTGTTACTTCGGCAGTACAAATATGTTTTTTAGTGGCCAGATATTCGACCTCTTCTTTTGTTGTTATATGTAACACATGAATTTTGCGGTTCACTTTTTCAGCAAGGCTAATTATCCGCTTGGTCGCCGACAAAGCCGCCTTTTCCGACCTTGCTACCGGATGGGACAGAACATCATTTTCTTTTATATATTTTTTTTCTTCATTTAAAATATCTTCATCCTCGGCATGGATTGAAATTGTTGACTTACCGCTTTGGAGAATCTTTTCTAATGTTGCGTCATCCTTGACCAATAAATTTCCAGTGGAAGCACCCATAAAGATTTTTATGCCACATATGCCTTTGTATTTTTCAAGCACGGCTAAGTCATCAATATTTTCTGCGGTCGCACCAACGAAAAAGGCGTGATCACAATACATTCTCTTTGCCCGCTCCAATTTGTCATTTATCGTGCCTTTATTAATAGTAAGTGGTTTTGTGTTGGGCATTTCAAAAATTGTGGTCACCCCACCATGTACCGCCGCCAAGGAACCCGTTTGTAATGTTTCCTTTTCCTCAAGACCTGGTTCACGGAAATGTACCTGACTATCAATAATACCCGGCAAAATAGTAAGATCACTACAGTCGATTATTTGGAAATTATTTTCATCAATAATATTTTGATGTGGACGATAAAAAATACCCGCGATTTTTTCATTCTCAACTTTTATATCTGCATCAATTATGCCAAAATGTCCCGCTATTTTCCCATTAATCAACCAAAGATTTGACATACTCACCTTATAAATTTGTAATTTTCACTTAACTATATAATATTTTTACAATAAAATATAATTATATTTAGAAAAGTAAAAACAAAAAATGGATAATATGCATCTCTTTGAAAATCAAAAATATATCTTATTTATGGGCGATGATCTGTTCGATTTTTTTCATAAAATTTTACCGGCTGATATTTTATCATTCAATAAAAGTGATAAATTACAAATAACCTCCACCGCTTTATTATCACCACAGGGGGTTGTAAAGTTCCCTTTCATTCTTTTTAATTTTCAGAATTTAATCATCATACAGATTGATGAAATATTTTATGATAGCTTCCTAAAGACAATAAAATTATACAGGCTAAGAGCATCCGTTACTTGGCACGACATAGAAGCGAAGACTTTTTTTTCTAATTCTTCTGCGCAGATTCCTGAGACGGAGAATGACGAAAATTTTTATAAATTAAAAGGAACTTTTCCATTATTAAATCCAATTTGTTTATTACTACTTGAAATTAACAAATCCTCTTTGAATGATTTTAAAGAAGCGGATATGATTTCCAATCAAATAGAGAGTTTTGAAAATTCAATATCAGATGATGACCTGAAGATCTCTGCTGAAAAAGCGGAACAGGAACATGACATATCTTTTAATAATATAGAAGCACAGCTTATACAGAATTCGATTATCACCCAGCCTGAGATTTTTACTGATGAGAATTTATATTTAACTGATATATATTATGATTTTTATGGTGGAGTAAATTATAAAAAAGGCTGTTTCATCGGACAGGAAGTCAGCTCACGGATGAAACGTTCAGGAAAGATTAAAAAAAGAATCATTCCTTTTGTAAAAATCCCATTTAATCAAAGCAAACAAATAGTTCAAGAAGATTATAAATTAAAAATCTATAATGAGAACGATCAAATGATAGGGCGAGTAATTTTTGAAAAACAAATTCAAAACAAAAATGTTGGTAGCCAACAAGTTGGTGACCATCAAGTTGACGATCAACCCATTGGAGGCCGACAAGTTGGAGGCCAACAAGTTGGTTACCAACAAGTTGGTTCCCAAACATTCGGCTTTGCACTTTGTCAGATAGAGAAAATTAAAAACACCTTAAATGATAAAAAAACAATTTTGGGACATAATGATCAATATGAATATAGGCATATTTTACCAAAGAAGTTGGTGACTTATTTATGAATATCGATAATGGAAATAATCCCGTTTCCAATGGATCTGAAAATAATGATATATGTGAGTGGGCGAATAAAAATGACCAACTCATGCTTGACTACCATAATAATGAATGGGGCGTGCCGATATATGAGCCACGTAAAATTTTTGCTAAAATCATTCTTGATGGATTTCAGGCAGGATTGTCATGGCGAATTATTCTTTCAAAAAGACAAGGATTCTATGATGCCTTTGATAATTTTGACCCTTTTAAAATGGCAAAATATGATCAAAATAAAATCTCTGAATTACTAAGCAATGAAAAAATCATTCGTAACAAGCAAAAAATAAATTCAGCAATTAACAATGCCCAAGCCTATATTAAATTTTGTGAAAAAAATAAAGAAAGTGATTTCTCCGGTATTTTATGGGATATGGTTGGTGGTAAAACATTACAACCAAATTATGTTAATGATAATGACATTCCAACCAGCAGCGAAGAAGCAATGAAAATTTCAAAATATCTTTCATCACTTGGATTTAAATTTTGCGGCCCTACAATTATCTATGCAGTAATGCAGGCGCTGGGCATGACCAATGACCATATTATTTCCTGTCACCGACATAAGCAATTAGAGAAGTAGAATGAATAATAAAGTATCCGTTGAATTACAAACAGTTGTCTGTGTCGCCACAAATACCAATATTTTCTTTTTACTGCGTGGTGAAAAAGATCCGGACACTGTAAATAAATTATTATCGGGCCCATTTCTTCCCGGTAAATATTCAACCCTTTCTGAAAATATAAAGGCACATATAAATGAACAAGCAGGGATTGAGTTAAATTATATTGAACAATTATATAGCTTTGGTGATGCTTACCGAAAATATTTATCAATAGACCAGTATGACCTTACAATTGCCTATCTTGGTCTTTGTCAAAATATGGATGATAAATCAATCAAGAAAAGCTCATGGCAAAATATCTATGAATATTTCCCATATGAGGATTGGCGCGAAGATATTCCAAAATCAATTAAAAAATCTATTTTACCTGCTTTATTCCTTTGGGCAAAACGTTCAGAAAATCTCGAGATAAAAGAACAAAGGGAACAAAGAATAATAAATCTCTTTGGCGGTGCTACCATTGGCTGGCAAGAAGAACTCTCGCTCGA
Source organism: Armandia brevis (assembly GCA_035585475.1). NCBI lineage: Eukaryota > Metazoa > Annelida > Polychaeta > Opheliidae > Armandia > Armandia brevis. The sequence continues at coordinate 3,839 of JAXGGS010465928.1, forward strand.
AAGATATGAGCTTTTGTTCGAGGCTGGCTTGGTATTTGAAAATCCAACATTCAAAGATGAAAATGAAAAATTATTTGATTTTTCTTTGACCGGCATAAAACTCTTTGCCGATCACCGAAGAATACTCGCCACTGCTTTGGGACGTATAAGGGGTAAATTACGTTATCGACCGATACTTTTTGCTTTTATCCCTGAATATTTTACTTTGCAATATCTTCAACAAACTATTGAATCCATTCTTGGATTCACCTTGCATAAACAAAATTTCCGCCGCTCAATCGCAAATTTTGTCAAAGAAACAAACATCCAAAATAAAGAAGGAAAAGGAAGACCCGCAAGATTATTCCAATATAATTCAGATAATTTACAAGATCACGCACTTAATCAAATAAGCCTTCCACGGACCACCCTCAAAACTATTTTTAATCTTAACTAAAAAATTATTGATTTAATCATAAATTCATGCTATTACTTATACTCTAATTGAGCATAATAGGTTTTTATAATTTTATATTTACTTAGGAACTGCATTAATACAGAGATGTCAAATGAGCGAAACTTTAATTGATCTTAATAACAGATTGCAACATATAAATAAGGTAAAGATATTTGAGGAAAATAACCCAAATAATATTGATTTTTTCCATGATGATATTGCCTATCAAAAAGTTAAGCGCTTTGTAACGCCTTATGAATGGCCGCAAATCAAAGAAAAGCTTGCTTATATTGAGCAACTGAAAAAAGAAAAGAATGCGGTTATTCTTGCCCATAATTATATGACGCCCGAAATTTACGCCCTTGCTGCCGATTTTTGTGGTGACAGCCTTGCCCTTGCGATGGCGGCAACAAATGTAGAAGCCGATATTATTGTCCAAGCCGGCGTTGTCTTTATGGCTGAGACATCAAAAATATTGAATATGGATAAAAAGGTTCTTATACCTGATACCGAAGCCGGTTGCTCGCTTGCATCATCTATTACCGAGAATGATATAAAGGCGCTTAAACGTAAATATCCGAATATTCCGATTTTATGTTACGTTAATACTGATGCTGCGGTAAAGGCATATGCCGATATTTGTGTTACTTCGGGTAATGCGACACATATTGTAAGCCAGCTAAAAGAAGACACGATTATTTTTCTTCCTGATAAATATCTTGCCGAAAATGTTGCCGCGATTACTGGCAAGAAAATCATAACTTGGGACGGAAGTTGCATTGTCCATGAAACTTTTACCACGGATGATATTACTGATATTCGCAAACAAAACCCAAATGTCAAAGTTCTTGCGCATCCCGAATGCCAAGATGAGGTGGTTGAGATTGCTGATTTTTCCGGTTCAACGGCCGCGATGTCAGATTATGTAAAAAACCACAAGGAAGATCACATTGCTCTTATCACTGAATGTTCAATGTCAGATAATGTTGCAATTGAAAATCCAGAAGTCAATTTTATCAAGCCATGTAATTTATGTCCTTATATGAAAAAAATTAATCTTGATAATATTATTGATTGTCTTGAAAATGGACGACATGAAGTAAATGTTGATCCGGTCATCGCCGAAAAGGCCAAAATATCACTTGATAATATGTTTAAATATTCAAAAAATCTTGATAAAGGATCTGTGACACCATATTTAAATCGTACTAATCAAAATAAAATAAAAAGTACAATGATTATCGAAAATCCACAAACAATTATAAGTTAGATTTATAATTAATGAACATAAAACATTCTTACTATGATGTAATAATTATTGGCGCAGGTATTGCCGGATTATTTTGTGCATTGAAAATAAAGAATAAAAAAATCCTTTTAATTGATGGTTCAAATAAGGACAGCCCTAATTCTTCATCTATGGCCCAGGGTGGAATTGCCTGTGCGATTGGGCCAGATGATAATTATCAAAAACATATGAATGACACATTAAATGTCGGTGCAAAGATTAATCACCATAATTATGTAAGGTCACTTACTAAATCGGCCAATAAGTTAATTCATCAATTGGTTGATTTTGGCAATGAATTTGCAAAAAATGATCAGGGAAATTACCATCTTCAAAAAGAAGCCGGTCATAATGAACACCGTATTTTATCCATCAAGGGTGGGATATCAGGAAAACAAATAATCACAAATCTAACAGACCGAGTATCTGAAAACAATAATATTGAATATATAAACGGATTTGTTGACGGGTTTTTAAGACACAAGAAAAAAGTAAAAGCTATTGTGGTTTCGGGACATGAAATATTTTCAGACAATATTGTCTTGGCCTCGGGTGGTTATGGAGCCATGTTTAAACATACAAGTAATAGTGCATCAAATGATGGTTTTCTTATTGGTCTTGCATGCAAGATTGGTGCAAAATTAGGCGACATGGAATTTGTACAATTTCACCCAACATGTCTTAATATTAAGGGCGATAAAAAACCCTTATTGAGCGAGGCATTAAGGGGTGCAGGTGCAAAGATTGTCGATAATAAATCTGTACGCATATTAAATGAAAAAGAAAATATAGAACTTTATCCAAGGGACAGATTAGCAAAAATAATTTATCACCGTGAAAAAAATATGCTTGGGACTTTCCTTGATTGCACCGAAATATATAAATCAAAGCACAAGGAGTTTAGCGACATTTTTGACCTATGTAAGAAATCGGGTTTTGATCCAGAGAATGAACCTTTGCCAATTACAGCGGGTTCCCATTATACAATTGGTGGTATAAAAACAAATAAAGCAGGTAAAACTAATATTAAAAATCTTTATGCTATTGGTGAATGTTCAAATAATTACCTACATGGAGCAAACCGGCTTGCGTCAAATTCACTATTAGAAGGGATGTGGATGGCTGATAATCTGGCGGAATATATCAACAACAAAACTGTAAAAAAAAGCAACCAAATTTGTACAAGGATAAATTCAGTAAATTTAAAGCAAGAAGACAGGAACATTATTTTTCAAATAATATTTGACAATATGTTCATTGAACGAAGTAATATATTAATTAAAAAGGCAAAGCATGAGCTTTTTAAAATTTATAAAAAATATTTAAATGATCCGCCGGCGATATTGGTTACTGCTTTGATAATACTTATGGCCATTGATAATCGGAAAGAATCAAGAGGATCACATTATAATATAGATTATAAAACCCAAAAATTATTTTATAAACGTCATTTTACATTTACTTATTCACAGTTAAAAAAATGGATCATTAAAGAGGAAAAGAAATTATGAGACCCTCAATATTTTATATAAAAAAACTAGTAGAACTAGCATTTGAAGAAGATATATCACGAAGAGGTGACCGTACCACGGATAAATTATTTGATACCAATCATAAATCAAATGCACATATAATAAGTAAAAAACCGGGGATCTTTTGTGGTACCGATTTCATAAGCCAAGCATTTAAAATTCTTGATGATGATGTAAAAATTAAATTTCATAAACAAGATGGTGATCAAATAAAAGCAAATGATGTTATTTGTGAAATAATATCAACAACCAGTAATATATTATCCTGTGAAAGAGTTGCCTTAAATTTCATGAGTAAACTTACAGGCATATCAACTTTAACCAATGAATTTGTAAAATTAATCGATGAACGTTGTCAATTGCTCTGCACACGGAAAACAACGCCATTATTGCGTGTCATTGAAAAATATGCCTGTTCATGTGGCGGTGCATTAAATCACCGATTTGGCCTTGATGATGCGATTATGATCAAAGATAATCATATAAAAGCTTTCGGTAACCTTAGGGACGCATCGATAAAAGCAACAACAAACAAAGACCCATTTTGCAAAGTTGAAATAGAGGTGGATAATATTGATCAATTAAAGAAGATAATTGACCTTGATATAGATATTATTTTGCTTGATAATTTTACTATTGATGACATCACAAAGGCCGTGAAATTTGCGAAAGATACGAATCCTAAAATCTTGCTCGAAGCTTCGGGCAATATTAATTACGAAACTATCGAACAATATTCAAAAACAGGCATAGATTATATTTCAAGCGGCTATATTACTCATCACGCAACATGGCATGATTTTAGTCTTGAGATATTGTAACCTCAGGTCTGATATCCCTTATATAAAAAAAGTGACGTCCAATTTTTCCAGTCCGTAAATATACTAATGACCAAATTGGCGAAACATAATCGGCATGATAATGGGTTGCCGCACCCGTAATTTCATATCCAAAACCCGAAAGAAGTAATTCGGCGATGAATTCAGCCTTTTTATAATATCTCAATTCCTTTTTTGCATCCATCGATCCATCGCAAGCAAAGGTAAATTGACATACATTTTTATATTTTTGAAAAACAACATCACATATAGTATTGGGATATTTCCGTGATTTGACACGATTTAAAACTACTTCGCCTACGGCATATTGTGCCTTGGTTTTTTGGTTTCTTGCTTCATAATATAACGCATCAGCCAAGCATGATTTGTCATCATCACTTATAATTTTATGCTTCATGTTAAAATCAATATTATCAATTCTTTGACGTTCAAAATCTTTGAATGGCGTGAATATTGACTTCAGATTATTATCAAGTGTCTTATTTTCTGTTACTTTTTTTGAACTTATAAATTGATCAAAAACATAATCCGCCCGGTCATCATATTCAATTTCATCAATGCTTTTCGTCTGGGACCATGCCAGATTTGAAGAAGCAATTAAAAAAATAACTAGAATATATTTTATCATTCAGACAATTTTATTGCGGCTTGTGCTGCGGCAAGCCTTGCTATTGGTACCCTATATGGTGAGCAGCTGACATAATCTAGACCCGTTTTCACAGCAAATAAGATTGATTTTGGATCGCCGCCATGTTCACCACATATCCCTAGTTTAATATCATTTTTAGTACTCCTGCCTTTGTTTGTTGCAATTTTCACAAGTTCACCAACACCATCTTCATCAAGATTGGTAAATGGGTCACTGGTTAAAATTGAATTGGCAACATAATCAGGCAAGAAGCTTGAAGCATCATCACGACTTATACCAAAAGTAGTCTGTGTAAGGTCATTCGTACCAAAGGAAAAGAAATCAGCATGTTGTGCAATTTTATCGGCACATAATGCCGCGCGTGGTAATTCAATCATCGTACCAAATAAATATGGTAATTTCATTCCACTTTCGTTGATTATTTCATCGATCAATTTCACTAATCTTGTTTTAAGAAATGATAACTCATTTGCGGTCGCAATAAGGGGGATCATAATTTCAACATTTGGTGTGATATTTTTTTGTTTTGCAACATTCAAAGCCGCATTAATAATTGCAGTTACCTGCATATCATAAATTTCAGGTGCGGTAATTCCAAGCCGACAACCACGGTGACCAAGCATTGGATTATTTTCATGTAGCTTGTCAATTTTGGTTTGCATATCATCGATCGATATTCCTGCCTCTGTGGCAAGTTCTTTTATATCTTCTTCTTTTGTTGGTAAAAATTCATGCAATGGTGGATCAAGTAACCTTATTGTCACGGGTCTTTCTTCCATTAAGGAAAAGATCTGTACGAAATCTTGTTCTTGTTCTACACGTAATTTTTCTAAAGATGATTTTCTTTGTCCCAAATCACTTGCAATTATCATTTCACGTACGGCGAAAATACGTTGTGGATCAAAAAACATATGCTCCGTACGGCAAAGCCCGATACCTTCTGCTCCATATTTTAATGCGGTTGATACATCTTCTGAAATTTCGGCATTTGTTCTGATATTAACATTTCTAAATTCATCCGCCCACCCCATAAGCAGTTCAAATTCTTCGCTTTGCTTTGGTATAATGGTTTTTACTTCGCCTAAAATTATTTCGCCAATTCCACCATCAACGGTAATAAAATCACCCTTTTTAATGACATGTTCGCCAACGGACATTAATTGATTTGACATATCAATTTGCAATGAACCAACACCACAAACACATGGGCGACCCATTCCACGTGCAACAACCGCCGCATGTGATGTCATTCCACCCCGTGCGGTTACAATTGCCTGTGCTGAATGCATGCCATGTATATCCTCGGGACTTGTTTCATTCCTTACAAGGATTACTTTTTCGCCATTTTCATTTGCTGCTTCTGCTTCGTCGGCATCAAAGACAACTTTACCATAAGCCGCCCCCGGGGATGCCGGGAGTCCTTTTGCAATAACTTTTCTTGGTGCATCAGGGTCAAGCGAAGGGTGCAATAATTGATCAATCGTATGCGGATCAATAAGCATCAAGGCCTGTTTTTTATCAATCTGTCCTTCGTCGCAAAGATCAACGGCAATTTTTATCGCGGCTTTTGCTGTTCTTTTTCCCGATCTTGTTTGTAAGACCCAAAGTTTTTTCTTTTGGATTGTGAATTCTACATCTTGCATATCTTTGTAATGATTTTCAAGAATTGAAAAAACCTTTACCAAATCATCATATTGTTCAGGCATCATTTTTTCAAGTGAATGATCCGCTCCTTCGATTTTTCCAGTAGAAGGATTAGCATAATCAGCAGAACAAAGATTATATGGCGTTCTTATTCCGGCAACGACATCTTCACCCTGGGCGTTAATCAGATACTCACCATAGAGCCTTTTTTCACCGGTCGAAGGGTTTCGTGTAAATGCAACACCCGTAGCCGAGCTATCGCCCATATTTCCAAACACCATCGATTGAACATTAACCGCCGTGCCCCAATTATCATCGATTGAATTTATTCTTCTATATGTGTTGGCTCGGTCATTTCTCCATGAAACAAACACCGCTTTGATGGCCAACCATAATTGTTCATTTACGTCCTGTGGGAAATCTTTGCCAACTGCATTTTTCACAACATTTTTATATTTCTCAATCAGTTCTTTTAAATTGGCACATGATAATTCTGTGTCCTGAGTAATATTATTATTCTCTTTAATTTCGTCCAGCATATCTTCGAAATCATAATGATCAATTCCAAGAACCACATCACCATACATTTGAATAAAACGGCGGTAACTATCAAGAGCGAATTTTTCATTTCCCGTAACTTCGGCAAGACCAATAACGGTTTTATCATTTAGACCAAGATTAAGCACCGTGTCCATCATACCGGGCATAGAAACCCTTGCGCCTGAGCGGACAGATAATAATAAAGGATTTTTATCAGAACCGAATTTTGTACCGGTTATTTCTTCTATTCTTGAAAGAGATGCGTTAAGCTGAGTTTCGAGTTCATCAGGAAAGTTTTGATCATTATCATAAAATATTTTACACATATCCGTGGTAATCGTCAGACCCGGAGGAACAGGAAGTCCGATTTGCGACATTTCTGCAAGATTTGCACCCTTGCCACCAAGTAAATTTTTCATCGTTGCGTCACCATCGGCAACCGCATTACCAAAAAAATACACAAATTTTTCCATAGTACTTATTTCCCTATTTTATATTAGAATCATTTAATTTATTTATATCCGCATAGCTGGCAAAAATTTTGTCGGCTTTGCTTAATAAAAAATGTCTCCTATTTCTGATATCTGTATCTTCACAATTAATCATTACATTTGTAAAAAATTCATTTAACGGTTTTTCTAATAATATAATCTGTAATAATTTATTATTTTCTAATTTTTTACTGTCATTTGTTTCTTCTTTGATATTGGCATTGATGTCAGAAATTTTATTTTTCACTTCAACTATATTTTGCCAAAGAATATTTTCATACTCATCATCAAATTTTGTAGAATTATCATATTTAAATGCTTCTGCTTTATCATTATCAATGA
>JAXGGS010466039.1:0-11598 GCA_035585475.1 Armandia brevis
ATATGATAAGGGTAATTATATGGTGGTTTGCATGAAATATTTCAATCGTAATTTAATCATATGCATGTAAATTGTGGATATGAATACGAGAAATAAACATATGTGTCTAAATCAAATTTCAATTTCCGTTGATTAGTAATTTGCTTCTGCGCGTATATCGATAAGTGTTCATGGCAGCCTATTTACATGTATTTCATCAATTCATACTTACGTTCTGTGCACACGTTTCCAAGGTCGTTCGCCGCCCAGCCCCACTTACAGTAGCACACGCCGCTCCTACACTCGGCGTCTGTGACCCAGTGCTGACAGTTGTTAGACGGCAGGAAAATCGCGTTCACTCGAGCACACGAAGAACCAACTATCTTCTCTGCGGAAAGTCAATTCAAACAATTTATATCACGCGTTATATTTGTAATCACAATAATTTTTCTACTACTACTTCTACTACTACTACTTCTCTACTATCAGAATTTTGATCGGTGCCATGCAAAGCTATGTGAGTTGAGCATATTTGAGACTGATATGTCATATGAATTAACGGTTTGACCTTGACCTACTTTCGTCACTGAGGTCAGGACACGCCATCATGCCGTCCAGGATGGGGAAGAATCCGACAATGATGGGGACACACGACCCGTCTGAACAATGCCAGCTGTAGAAATCATTCCCATTAGCGTCAGTAGCCACGGGACACGTCACGTTGGAGGGCACTAAAAAAAAAACGAGAAATATGTTGCTATAAATAAGAATCGGGACGGCTGATAAAAAGCATATTTTCGAACAGACATATTTTATAATCACATAAAACCCGTGGGATACAAATAAATACATGAATCAAATTCACTTATAATAGTTTGATTTTGCAATCGTTGTATCTTATCATATATCTGATCTGTTTTAATAATTAGTATTGCCTGATGTGGGCATTGGTCGTGGTGTATTAATATTTTATTGAACACGTCGGGAGCATAAACTGACAAACCTTCATCACTGTTGTCTCCGCAATCGTCTATTGTATTCCAGTGTTTGTCGGAAGCTACACAGTTACCGTTAGTACATGCATATTCCGACGCACTGCAGGCTCCAGTCACTATAATAACAAATATTAATATATTATAGATTATATCACTAAGCTGAACGAAGGGTCAGGACCCAGGCACTGAAATTACAAACATATACAACAATTTGATTTATTTCCAATGTTGACGTGTTTTGCCCCACTTCAAACTAGGTAAGGATCACTTCAAGAGTAGAAAACGAATATTACATGAATATGAGCTGGTCGTAAAGAGGTTGTTATGGACGTTATTTGTAAACTCCGGTATATTTAGACCATCTGGGTAAGAATTCTCTGGGTTGCCAAGAAAAATGTGAGCGCCCATTGTAGAGTCTATGAAAATATTTTAATTCTGCATATTTGTGTACACAGTCGATTGGTTGTGAAACATTAATATGCAAACAAAAATATTTACCCTCACTTTACAGATATACAGGATATTTATTCAATTTTTCATGTCGACCGCCAACTTGTGTGGATAAAGCCTGGTTATACCGTTCGCATTCTTGTAAGCACATTACCATGGTTTATTTTAGTCTTTATTTTAATGGGTCTGGCTGTCGTGACTGCTACATGCCGTCGTTTAGCGATATCTGAGACCGACATCGATCAATGTGTTTCAGACACCAGTTCAAAGTTTTGTCCGTATTTAGCACTTAGTTCCTAAGTAACTAAAACACTGTCCACCATTCGTGTGTGTGCCGCTATAATAATTGTGTGTGCGTTGAGGGAAACTAACTTAAATCACCCCAACCCAGTCACTTATTATTATTCCACTGAAAAATGCTCGTAAAATAGGGCGATTCTAGTGACATTAAGTGTTAAACTTCGGGCACGAAGCCATGATATATCAAATATAAACTGATACTAGAATATCAAATAATTGCCTTTTATATATTTTGATTTCAAGATCACTGTACGTAATTAATAATTCTCGTAATATAATAAGTTTCCAAATAAATCAATTTGACTGCGTCGACTTTACACAGCACTTGAGAGTGAAACGCTCAATTAAATATGATATGATAACAGAATATTCCTCTCGCCAGGTACGAATATCTTCAGCTCACCTATCTAGATCAATATTTCTTAACAGCAATTATTGCCTTCAGGAGCCGTATACATATTTGCAACTACCATATTACAGTTTGTCGATTATCCGGCAACCGTATTTCCCTCTAGGAGTTAGATGTTTGACCGTACAATCGAACACCGATTATCAGGGTTTCAACAGTATAAATACCCGCTATCATTGTGCCTACAAAATAGGTGGCTGAGTAATCAATTTTCTTGTGTTTGCGCGGCCATTTTGCCCGCGTGCCGGAAAAGCTTTGCCAGTTGTGTTGGTTTAACGCTGAGAACTGGGATATCGATATACGTCACACACAGCCCGTGTCAGCAACTCGACGGAGAACTCATCTTATATAACAGTACCCTATTCAGAAATAAACGATATTAATTCATAAAAGCGCGATCCGAAATATATTTAAGAATCTGATCTAGGGGTACATAAGCAATTATGATGGACACATCAAAGATCAATGTTGGTCAATGTCCTTGCCATTCCATGAAATTCTTGTAAAATAAAGAAAGAACACCATGTTCTGCACACTGCGCTTGTTAAATCGCCCCTTTACCTAGCTATTATAACTGTCGGTATGGCTGTGACCTATTTTCATATTACGACAAAAAAAAAGATATATAGTTGCCCGCTTTCTTGCTGTTAATTGCCGTGGTCTTTGCCAGTGGATTAGGGCAAGCTGTTTATGCGAACAATCGGCATCGTGAGATACTCCAATTTCGATTGCATAACGACCACGTGTTAGATTGGCTGAGTAACATTATTGGATGTACCCTGACCGAATTATCCTAGCTTTATTTCGCGGATTACCAAACCCTCTTCTACCACAGGTCATGAACTGGCATCTTACGTCTTAAAACAACGATTAAGCTGATTAAGCGATGTATGTTGTCACTTCCTGGCAGTGCTTCCCTCATATTTTCCGCGTAATTACTCCGATAATCCCTAATCCCGCTAAATCTTTCCGCATGGATTAGCGCGGATTATGACGTAGGAGGTGGGCGATGTTTCCTCACTGTTGCCTCCTTAACGGCGGCTTACAGTGGCTGACCATCACTAATAGCCGGTTAAGTGAGAGAGCTGGTGTTTGCCTCCCGGACACCTTTTACTTAGTTATTGATCTGTAAACAAGCTTAGCTTTGTCGGCGGCCATGTTCCAGTTTGTGAGAGTCACACGGTCAGGGATTACAGGGAACTTCAACTCGACTCACACCCAGACGCAATTACAACATCGACAACTTGAAAAAACGCGGTTAATTCAAGCCCCGACAAAAAGATTTATATTGGCATTTCTCCTCCTCCGACAACGCGTTTATTTTCCTAACTCTTAGCTAACGTGGAAATGTCTGTTAGATTGTGTCTCCAAGGACGGAGCGCAGTCTGCATGTTTGGCGGGAAATCGTTTTATCTTTTTATAAAAGCAAACTACCCCGATCTTGTGTTCGTGTGACATCACAACGAAGCACAGAATAACTGATCAAAGAATGAAGCGGTTGAAACACAGCGAATCTTGCACCAAGAACTGGGTGTTATTTCTAGAAATATTGGCATATTAGAACGCGGCAGAGCGTTGAGTTCTCCGTGCAGATAACTTGACGCAGTCTGCTATCGAGGATCAATGCCTCGTCATGGTGCTGCTGCTGTTTTATCCCGGGGGGTAATGGCCGCGGATAAATATTATCACAGAGTTTACTTAGCACCGGGGGTAGCAGTCTCCCTCTTAACTCCCGCGCTAAAACAAAGCGTCTGTCGATCATAAGCGCCGCTTCCGAACACTTCTACCCGCCAATACAAGGGTGGTCTTCTCACTCAGAGCCACTCTGCATCGATTCAGCTTTTATTTCCAAACCGGTGCGATCATTATTGAGACACATTTAATTAACTGCTCGTAAGAACGGAATTTGCGCTACTTAAGTATGGATCTGTATGTTGCTGAGGAAAGACAACATCGCATCTTTTTCAACCAATATTTCTTCGGTGCGTGGGGGGCAGAAGAGCTCACGAGAGGGACAATAAATAAAAGCGCGTCGATTTTCGCCGAGAAAACTTGTTGCGGATTGATAAATGATTTGAATGGGATTAATCGAGCTGCACGGGGAAGGTGGCGATGAAACAATGAACGGGGGCAACACGCTCAAAAAACAAAACAGATGAAAGGTGGTTACATATTTGCGTATTAAATATTAAAGTATTTTTCTGTGATCTATTTTCCTGATATCTCGAGGATCGTACAGGTGCCTGTGAACCTTGTGAACAAAGAATGACAATGTAAGGATCTCGATCACTGCGGTGCCCATGATATAATAATTAATATTCCGCACGTAATCACCTCAGTATAGATCCTGAACTACCTGCACTGGTGACGTCATATTATCCTGATGACGTCACCACTTCCACAATCAATTTTGATAACAACACAAGTAAGCCCACGGACCATTAGACACAATTATATTTTTCTATTAATATTTATGTCTACTAAGCTGTTAGACATGTAACTGACTGAGGGGCAACAATTAACAATAAAATACAAAAATAGTAAGGCGCGAAACACATTTCAGCATAATTGATCAGTCACCTTCTATATAGATCTCCAATAAACAATCGCTATGATATGAGCCGCGATTTGAAGTCTTAGAAATTGGTCAAGTTATAGACAAGTATCAGCTGGTCGCTTTTTATTGTGAGGAGATGATCCTCTGATCTCTCAGACATGCGCCAGCCGTGTATGGGATCAGATTATCCACGCGACAATACATGACGTTTGTTTAACCTCGAAGTACCAGACCGGTTAGTCTTCTTAAAAAAACTTAACCTTAAAGTATAAAGCTGATCCTGTCAGATCCTCACAGATACAAGCGGGACCTTTAGCGTGAACCCTCGAATCTAGATTATCCAGGTAGCAATACATGTGCCATCTGTTTGCACAATGTGATCTCGAGCTTATGAAATATAAATTCACTTTGTTGTCCATTCGCTGCATTTTTCAGCATTTTCTGTTTGCTCAATCTCATTTTATCAAGCGATATTATTCAAGTCCATAATCATATTTATGGCACCTTTTCAATTAACATTTGCTGTGACTCTTTAGATTTCGATTATTTCTAGGAAATCTTTCCGCCGGCCTACTGAGTCAGACCATTTCCAGGCGTATGCGTGCTTTTATTTATTTCTCATTCCAGCAACCGATCGATGGGCAACGTGCAAACAACGCCTGCGATAGTTTTTCTATTACCCTGCCCCTAGTAACAACTCAAACTTCTGTAAAGGAAGCGGGATATCTAGCTCACGCAGATGTGCTGTAATAGGTAAACCACCGGTAATTCGTGTAATTGTGTTGGCACAAGAATTAGATCCAATCTTGCGCTAATTGGCAGCAAATCAACCAGCCCACGTATACATGAATATATATATAATTATATATACATGTATGTGACTTGCCTTGCTATATCAACTTAGATATTGATTTCGATATATAGATATGTTAAAGCAATGCAAAAGTTACCAGCACATAATTATATTAAATCGTTATTATTATCCATGAGCTAATTGATAAGAACACTGGTGGAAGGCGGTCTCGATGAATATTAAAACATGCATGATATTAATCAACACGTTGAAATAAGTCAAAACCTTATTACATAATCTATGTGTTTCTACACGTACGAACGTTATCAGTTAGATGAGACTAATCAAGTTTCATCATATTATAGGCGAGACTTGTGTTCTATGTTACTGATAAATATAAAACCTGAGAAGGAAGCGTTTCTTACCAGAATGAATTGTAGTTAGCAGGAAGACAAGTGACAGCACCCAAATCGTCGTCAGTTTTTCGCGCTCCATGGTAAAATATGTTTTTAATACTCGTGATAATAGCGCGTCGTCAGATCCACTGCGGCGTTTCTATGGTTACAGATAAGTTTCACAGCACCGCGCAGCAAATATCGCCGATTTCTGCTAGGGCATTTTAGATGTCAGAGTTCTCTAAATAAGGAAGCCGCTTCTGAAATATCCACAAGTTAGTCCATGTGCCTCGAAATACGGCTTCTCTTCTGCGGCTCTAAATCTAAAATCGAAAAACAAAAAGTTCTAAACAAAATGTCGTAGAAGAAGAAAGCGCATCTACATTGTAGCTAAGTTATCCGTGAATGAGAGAACAATAACACGGGAGCATGCACGTGAGAATAAAGTATCCCTCGCCTGACTCGAAGGGGAGACCTCGGATCTACATGTATGTAGCCGGGAGATTATCTCGCGGATATACATGTAGGAGGGATTATCGTTTTTTCCCGGTCTGATCCACCATAGCGTCTGAGTTGACTGAGCCACGCACGCGCACGGTCGGTCGTGTCACCAGTGTGTCCCGAAGTGATCGATGCCGCCAGCGCTGCCTGGCGCGAGTTGAGCAACACACGTATATATATACAGGGGCGAGCAACAAGCAATCCCTGTAATTTACAGCGCCTTGATTCAATAAATCTAGTCACATTTCAGACTGTCAAATTTCACTGTACAGAATTTGACGGTGATCATGCACGATCATCGGGAATTGTGGCGTTCCTAGAACCAGCTGGCAGTGTGATCATACAATATATCCTCGATATAACGCGCGTGGCATTAAAACCGCGTTATATCCAGTACCATCTATTCCTATGGGCGACATTTGACACCCGCGTTAAAACGAATTCCGCGTTTTAACGATCAGCTGGGCAACATATGCGACAAAGCAACTATAAGTAGTATGAAAGGATTAAATTTAAACATATACTACTTATTACGTTTTAACGGATAAGCGCTTTTTTAATGTTCACATTATATTAAAGTTGACATTTTAAGGGGGATCGCATGTTTATAAAGGAATGTTTACTCGGTTTAAAAGCTGCCAAGAGGATAGGGATTCAAACAAGCGAGAAAAACGCAGTATAAATCAAATGTTTCGTTAAATAATACCAATTTAAAGCTCGAATAGGGTTTTGACTATATGTTACATCGTCATCAATATCGATCTAATCAATTTCAATTAATATCAAATGCCGAGTTAAATTTGCTACTGAAGGAAGGTCGAGCTCAATACATATCAGCTATAGAAACTAAGTATTATAGCTAGTTTTGGCAACTTTGTCATTCAAAAAGGTATCCGCGCTTAAATGCTTTCAACTATGACGCATTGTAATTCACGACAAATGGCGGGCTCACCCAAGTCGCGGCACATACATGTACATGTATGCATCGCTGTTTGTACAAGTTAGCCCGACTTCTAATAGATTTAAACGTCGTGTTGTTTTATACATTGATGATTGATTTTAGTATCGATCAGCACCAACCCTCGAGCTGTCAAACAATAGTTATTTATTAGCCATACACGTCGAACACTTAAGGTCAAAAACTGCTAATCCTCACTTGGCAGCGATCGGGCACCGGCGAGGGTGCCAAGCCTTTATGCGCACTTCTATGAGCACAATAATTTGTTTATATAACCGCTAAACGCGCTAAAAAAGTCGTCAATTCTTCATATTTGCCGGGCAGGAGAGAACCGAGTGACATAAGTATACTTATGCAATGCGCAGGTTCTTCATTGATTGGTATCCTCCATAGTTTATATGTGTGTCTACGATACCCAGGGGCTAATGGTCAAACGGCTACACCGGCAATAATTGCACAATATTTAAAGTCTAGGCCTGAGTACAAAAAGCAGCGGACCAGCTGACAAGTGTGCTAACCTTAAAGCAATAAAATCTTGAATCTTGAATCTTAATTAGACACCTCTTCGATGCATATATCACTGGATTAGGTTGTTGATGAAATAAAACTAATAAACGTCCGATACCAAATAACCTACATGTATATGTATCACCTTGACGCTTAAAAATCAAATTCATGGTCATGTCGTCCATATCGCCCAATACAGTAGATATGGTGTGAATACATTTTTTATATATCATATCTCTCAATACAAGCACCATATATTCAGTGAACGCATATAAACGAATTGTGCGTATAAGACGGGATCGCATTTTCAGTTTTTAATTGGCTCTATACCTCCAATATCAAATCCAGCATAAAAGCCGATGAGCCGATTTCCCTCTTTTTCTCAAAGTAAAAAAGTGGTTTATACGCACACATATACATGTATGTCTTTAATAAGTGACACGATATTTCAGCCTGCTATAATTTATAAGTCAATCTTGAATACTGATTGTAACGGCAACCATCATAAGAGACCAGAGACCAGACCCAGTGTATGTAAATGTACTGCGTGTTGAACAAAGATGGAGCGATATTATGCTTAATATTAATCTCGCTCACTTTGTCTAGCATATTCTATTTAGTTATACACCAATGAACGCTTATATTGTAGCTGTACTGTCGCTCCGCCAAGCTCACTCATATGTTTGCGGGTAAAAAATGATTAATATTATTATTAATATTTCTCCCCTTTGAATTATGACAATTAAAGTTGACGCTTAATTTTTACCTTGTGGTTAAAGAAGGACAGGAGGCAGCAAACGAATCGTCATCAGCTTCACTAACACACCGTATTTATTTTAAGATCCTCTGTGTTTCTATAGCAACGAAATCCGATAAGTTTCACGAAGAGATATCGCCGACCGCCTTTAAGCAATTTAGGTGTTAAGATGTCCGTAAAGAGCGATCAGGATCAGATATATTCACGGAAATCGCTCGTCTATGTGTCCAGAAATCTGTCTCGCTGCCGCTACGCAAAGAATGGACGCATTAATATTACGTAAGAGTGGTGAGGTGGTCGCAGGAACCCCAGGAAGCTATCTGTAAACGATCCTTCCCTGCCCCTTGAACCAATCACTACCTATTGCAGGGATTATCTTAAATCCTCATGTATACATGTAGATGGCAAAGTTAGCGCTTAAAGTTTTTTATATACATATACCCAGTCGTGTCATAATTCAATTCACCGCATGCCAAATAATAATACCGCCACAGTGTGGTCTGTCATTCTGTGTGTAATCAAATAAAACCTTTAATTTGCCGGTCACCTTTTTTCATGGCCCACTGTGTTCAGCTGAGTGCAAACGCCAGGGACTCCCAGGGAGCTGGCTGCGCCGGAGATAAGCCCATTAATTAATAATAATGATAATACCCGTTCCTCGCCGGCCCGCGCCTACATGTGTATCACAGGCGGATTATCCTTTAATCCCCTCGGCTAATCCGGCCTAATCCCCTCCGCGCTATCTGAGCATCTCAGGCCGAGCGCGCATGCATGACAGCTTTGCAGTGGTGTGCCAGGATACATGTACATGTATATCAGGTATATGTATAATATACATGTACATGTACATTAGGTATATGTAATATACATGTACATATACATACAATCGCTAAAATGGCAGCAGGTACTGCATATATCCTCTATAATGCGGGTAGAGGTGGACAGGCGTTAAAAACGTTTTGTATCGAATATCGTGTATAAATATTGGTGACCTTTAACCCGCGCTATAGGATGCAATATACCAAACAAATCGGGGGACACGCCTGGCCCGCCTTATAGCGAATACCGCCTTATAATGGGCAACATTATAACGGATATCTACAGTAATCAATAACCGCATTACAGCGCCGACAATCTCAATAAAAGTAGTAATGTTTGACTGTCAAATTGGTTTAACTTTAGCAGACAGTGACGACCCCACCTGGCTCTGTTAGTAGTCTGATGACAGATGATTCTGTTCAAAGTAGTATGAACAAAATGTACTACTGTTCATATCTTTCAATTCATTTTTTAAAGGAATTCAGAAGAAATGAGTGAAGTCTATATGGTTTTTGCTTCTCAGACGACAAGCCATGTAATTATTTGATTAATTGGCTTTGATTTACAGGTAGCTTTGATGTATTAAAGTGATAGACTTTTCCTCAGTAAAGCAATCCTCAGAAACAAGAAGTTGTTCATGTCATTAAATAAAATGGGATAGAAGTACGTAACCCTTGAGAATTACATTTATATTCAGTTGAATGTTTCTTTCAGTAATAAAGTTTAGACGTACATGACTTTATAATTTGATGAATGCGTTTTGTCGTCATAATCGATTGCTGTAAAAATCGCGTTAGTCATGTGACCATTTATTTTCTCAGTTACACTTGGTATACAATTTATAGTTCTGCAAGCATTACAAATACATAATATATGAAAAAAACTGGGCATGAGTTTACTATTAAACAACTGAAGATAGGAACATTAGGCCAGTAAAAGACAAACTAGATACTGAGTCTGGGACTACAACAGAGCACTGATCTCAGCACAAATCATAATCCCACGAGCCATAGTAGGAATATTAATATCAAACCGTGACAGAATGTATGAAATACTTACGAGTTGGTGCATGGAGTGTCGGGGCTTCAGTGGCATCAGTCTCTCTCACTTGATAGGCGTCCTCATAATACGCGAAGTGAACCTCTTTATCAGTGACTGAGTGGTCGATCTGTCCGTGCTAAGTTTGAGCGCAGATGAGGTCCGTCACACAACTTATAGATTTCTCAAAACTTCCTTGCAATTGTATCATCAGAAGGAAGTATTCAGAATACAGTTTACCCCATGGATTTTCTAAATTATCAAAGAAGGGCGTATTCAGAGAACAGCTTACCCCCGTGCATCTTAGCGTAAAAGGAAATATTCAGTCTACAGGAAACCTAAATATCGATCGATTTCATGGTTTTGAGGATACATTAAATTGTTTATTAATTAAATACAAAGCAATGCTTGTTATAGGACAAACACAATGTACATAGAATATTTGCTGTGCATATGATATATATAGACCTAATTAGAGTGAATAAAAAATTTGATTTATAATTTAACAACGACCTTAATTGTTAGCAAAATAATCCCCGCATAACTAGTCTATGTATAGGCGATCGAAAACCGACACTCATGCATTCATCATTTATGTATATCTAGTTGTTGTTAAAGACGGTTGAGACCAGGGCGACTTTCCGAGTCGTGTGACGATAACTCCGTGCAAATCGCCAAGTGTCCTTCCTTCAGCATCTCATTTAATCATATGACATAACTGAAACTCACTGCATATGGCTTTAATTGACTGCTAGTATTGATGTATTAAAGGGATCGAGAGTTTTCGCCTCAGAAACGAGACGTTTATTACGTCAATAAATAAACTGTGTCAGTAGTGACCAATGAAGTATCCCAGGTATTCAATTAAACGCATTTTCTTCTTTAATAAAGTCGCTTTGAACATAATTACGTTACTACGTGCATGTGTTGATTTTATGACTGCAATGTGAAGTCATAATGCATTGTTCTAATTTTCGAGTATGTCATGTGACCGCAGAGGCATTATGACGTCATACATCTGTCCATGACGACGTCTTGTTACAGAATCGCCACTACCGAGCCTAGCTATCGAGACGAATAGTTCAGCAATCTGGTAAATCGTATAAGCATCCCGTGATTACCTTTAAAATGGTGTTCACG
>JAXGGS010466150.1:0-11596 GCA_035585475.1 Armandia brevis
AGCAAAGAAGGAGTTAGCAACAGCGAAGATGTTCGGATTACGCTACGTGATATTGATTTGACGCATGGCGGTGTGGC
Organism: Armandia brevis; assembly: GCA_035585475.1. Lineage (NCBI taxonomy): Eukaryota > Metazoa > Annelida > Polychaeta > Opheliidae > Armandia > Armandia brevis. Next base: position 78 of record JAXGGS010466150.1, read on the forward strand.
TGATGACAGGCGTATTATTCAAGATCTACTGGATAATGGAAACCTGATTAGAACTGATGATGCCTGATCGATAGGGTTATTTGATTAATCTGAGCTTGTAGCAATGATTATTGAAAGCTATTTTGATTAGGAGTTTTATAAAAAGCGGTAGCGTTGTAGAGCACAACCTGCCGTTTTTTATATGTATGTATGAAGTTTGTATCTAACAATTTGTATCAATTTTTTGTAGAAGAGAGCAATTTCTAATACCAAAGTACAATAGGCACACTAATTAAGCTTGAGTTAAACTTTGTTGAAGGGATAAAATACCATATGTTTATGGGGTGTTTTATTATAAAAAATAGTTTCTTTAGCTGAAAAAGCTAGTTTGTTTTGCTGAATATCTCAATCGCATTAGATATCTCAATCGCATTAGATATCACAGAGGAAAAATATCATGGCCGCACGAAAAATTATTGCACGGGTTAACAATATTGAAGGTGAAGTACTGCTGAGTGACCCGCAGAATCCAGGGGAGTTGCAGCTCGTCAAGCTTGGAATGGCCATTTATGATGGACAAGTTTTAGTGACTAGAGACGGTGCTCGAGCAGATTTGACTGGAGCTGATGGGCGTTCAATTGAAATCGGTAGCGGCGAGACGGCCTTGCTGGATACAGAGATTTTTGGGAAAGACAAGCCTGGTTCGGATGAAAGTGCGATAGAAAAGGCTAGCTTGTTGGAGAAACTATATCAGGCTTTGGGATTGCAACTTGAAGATACTTCGCCTGCAGATCAGTTTGCACCTGTAGATCAATCTAGAGAAAGTGAAGCGCTTATTAAAGAGATGAGTGTAGTAGGTACTCCATTGCCAGGTGATACTGGCATGGATGCACGTACTACTGCGCAAATTGATCAATTATTGAGTGAGGCTATAGATTTGCCCTCGTTTGATATAGGGGTGTCGTGTCAGGTCTTAGAAGCAGCATTGCTATTGGAAGATAGATCGAGTGTGCCTCTTGTTATGACAGAGACCGTTGCCGTTGAAACGGAAACGTTAGTGAAAAATGATAAGACTGTGACGAAGGTGGCTAATCAGAAACTTGTTGCGAATGATGACAATCTGGAGGTCATGGAGGTTGTTAGTGGAAGAATCTTGGGTAATGTGATTACTGGAGACGCAGATGGGCGTGGGATAGATACAGATAGTGATGGCGATAGACTTGTAGTTACCACTGTCGGAAGACATTGGGGTGATTATGGCAAACTGTGGTTTAACCGTAACGGTAGCGGTGGTTATCAGTATGTCCCGAAGGACACTACACTATTGGAAGATGGAGCGTCGGGGGTAGATAGTTTTGCCTACACGATTAGAGATTCTTTTGGTGAGACGAGTACGGCGACGTTGTATGTAACGGTAACGGCTAATCAAGCGCCTAATGCGCAAGATGATCATCTGGAGACAATGGAAGTTATTGATGGAAGCATTGTTGCTAATGCGAATGATGATCACCTGAAGATCGGGGAAATTGCTGCTGGAAGTCTCTTTGGCAATGTGATTCTTGGAGACAAAGATGGGCTTGGGGAAGATACGGATGCTAATTCTGATTTTGGTGATAGTGTTACCGTTATCGATACCGACAGTGGCGAGCATTTGGGTGATTATGGCAAACTATTGTTGAGCATTGATGGTAGCTATGAGTATACCCCTGTGGACACTACGCTATTGGAAGATGGAGCGTCGGGGGTAGATGCTTTTGCCTACACGATTCAAGATTCTTTTGGTGAGACGAGTGCTGCGACGTTGTATGTGACAGTAACGAGTTCTGATGAGTCTAATAGTAGGCCTGAAGCGAGTGACGATGCTGTTTCTGTTGTTTATGAGTCTTTGGAGGTCACGGGTAATGTTGTTACCAATGATAGTGATGCTGATGATGATGATGAATTAATAGTCACGAAGGTTAATGGCAGGGCTATATCGTCTTCTCCTATTACGGGTACTTATGGAACTCTGGCCATGGATTCTGATGGTAACTATACCTATACAGCTACTGGAGATGCTTTTGCTGGTTTAGGGGATAAAGATCTAGAGGAAGATATATTTACCTACACGGTTAGTGACCAGAATGGCGGTACGAGTACTGCGACGTTGAAGATAGATGTAACGGGAGTTAATGATGATCCTGTTGCGCATAGTGAGCATGATCAAATTGTTGAAGGGGCGATAAGCCAAGGTGATGTGCTTGCGAATGATATGGGCGTGGATAATAACTCTGTTGTTACGGTTTATAGCGTTCAAGGCGCGGGTAATGATGTTCCTTTTGGGACGAAAGATGAAGTCGTTATTGATGGAGATCACGGTAGTCTGAAGCTAGAGAAAGACGGTAATTACACGTATACCTCGAATAACCTGACTTCGTTGGATTCTGGTGAATCTGTTGTAGATGATTTTGTTTATACGATTACTGACGATAAAGGCGACCAGAGTGTTGCGACGTTAGAAATAACGGTAACAGGTCTTAATAATACGCGGCCTAATGCGCGACATGATAATGGCAACGTTATTGAAGAGGCACAAGTTTCAGATGATGTGTTTCTTAATGATGATGACGTGGATACAGCAGATACTTTTACTATTCAGAGTGCTCAAGGGTCTGGATATATGGTTCCTTTTCTGAATACAGACGAGGTTACTGTTGTTGGACATTACGGTAGTCTTGAGCTAGATCAAAATGGCACTTATACGTATTTTGCAGATGATCTGAAGTCGTTGGGTGAAGATGCAATTGCTGTAGATCGTTTTACCTACACGATTAGCGATTCTTCTGGTGAGACAAGTACGGCGACGTTATCGATGACGATAACAGGAACTAATGATGGGCCTGTTGCGCAGGATGATAAAGGCAGTGTAGCTTATGACGGTTCTCGTACAACGGGCAATATCATACAAGGTGCTAATGGTATTGGTACGGATGCGGATATTGATCCTGATGGAGGCTCTGTAGTAGTTGATTGGATAGTAGGAACTAATGGACAAGAGCACGATTGGGCTCCCTCAGAATGGGGAGGACATAGTGGATCTTCCTCTGGTGCTACATCGAAGCAGCCATGGCAAGTTGGCGATTATGGATCGCTGGTAATTAAGGGTGATGGTGGTTATGTCTATCAGGCTAAAGGGGCTGGTTTTGATGCCTTGAAGGACAGAGAGCTAGCCATAGACACTTTTGTCTATATGGTTACTGATGGTGACCTGACGAGTACTGCGACGTTGAGCATAGTGGTGACAGGTATTGAGCTCCTTGGGCCTGTTGCGAATGATGATGATATAGAATTAGCTGACGAGAGCATTGGTATAAAGGGTAGTGTAATAGTAGGTGATGCTAATGGTGATGGTGCGGATTTTGACCCTAATCAAGGTGCGACTTTAACAGTTTTAGAGGTTAATGGAGTTCTATGTACACCTTATAGATCTGCTGAAAGCATCGGTGATTATGGCACGCTGGAGATGGATGAGGAGGGCCTATATACCTATAAGCCTGGAGGGTTTGGTTTTGCTAGGCTGAAGGATGGAGATGTAGAGAAAGATACTTTTATCTATATAGTTGAAGATGACAGTGGCTTGAAGAGTACTGCGACGCTGCGCATAACTGTAACAGGTATTACTGATGCCGTTCACTTGAAACCTGAAGCGCATCATGATCAAGCTGAGGTCGCTGACGATAGCACTAATGTAACGGGCAATGTAATAACAGGTGATGCCAGTGGTAATGGTAAGGATGTTGACCCTAGTGAAGCAGACTCTTTAGAAGTTAAACTTATTTCTGGTGAATCTATTACGCACGGTGCTAATGCCACTGTTGTTGGTCATTATGGCGGCCTGACCATGAATTCAGATGGTAGTTATACCTATGAAGCTGGGGAAACTGATGCATTTGACGGCCTGAAGGATGGAGAGACAGGGGTAGATGTTTTTTCTTATACGGCTACTGATGGTGAGTTCGATAGTATTGCGAGGTTGAGCATAACGGTGACGGGTGTTAATGATGCGCCTATCGCGCAGGATGATCATATGGGAGTAATTAAAGGGACGCAGTATGATGCTATTACAACGGGCAATGTCATAGCAGGTGTGGATAATATTAACCCTAATATTTCCCCTGATGGTGAGGATACTGATTCTGATGGTCCTCAGCGATTGGAGGGAGGAGCTATGATTCCTACTTTAGGAGTGGTAACGCTTAATGGAGAGCTTGTAGGAAAAGAAATTAAATTAGAAGGTGACTATGGCGCCCTGACGATGCAGCCCGATGGTAATTATGGATATGTCATTCGTTCTGGAGCGAGAAATCCTTTTGTTAGGTTGAAGGATGGAGAGTTAGGGGTGGATACTTTCGTCTATACAGTTGCTGATGGTGAGCTCGATAGTACTGCGACGTTGAGTATAACGGTGACGGGTATTGATGAGCCTAATGATGCACCTGTAGCGAGTGATGATCATGGAGAGGCAGGTTACGATGGCTCGGCACTAACAGGCCATGTATTAACAGGTGATGCTAATGGTGATGGTGGGGATACTGATGATAGTACCGGCGTTCTATATGTTATAGAGGTTAATGGCGTTCAATCTCTTGCTGAGGGTGTTGTTGGTGACTATGGCTCACTGGAGTTAGAGACACGCGGCCTTACAGGCTCCTCTGTTATAGGCTCCTCTACCGGTCGTTATACCTATAGCACTGGAGGAGAGGGCTTTGATGAGCTGAGGGATGGAGATGTAGCGGTCGATACTTTTGTCTATACGGTTAGTGATGCTTATGGTGAGACGGATACTGCGACGTTGCATATAACAGTGACAGGGGCTAGCCTCGAAGATCTTATTGTGCGGGATGATTCAGTGCAGGTCACTCACAATACTTCTAGTATATCTGGCAATGTAATAGACGGTAGTGATGATGGTCGTGGTAAGGATGACACTACTGATCCAACAGATATTTTAACAGTTACGAAGGTTAATGGAAATCAATCCCTTGGGGATGTTGGCCTTTTTGGTAGGCTGGATATGAATCCTGAGGGTTGTTTCACCTATACACCTGAAGGAAGTGATTTTGTGAATCTGGCAGATCAAGAAACAGCAGTAGATAGTTTTGTCTATACAGTTGAAGATGCTCAGGGATTCAGTGATACGGCGACATTAAAGGTGACAGTAACGGGTGTTAATGAGGACCCTGTTGCGGTTGACGATGTTGCTCATGTTGTTGAAGGTGCTGATGTCGATGGTAATGTGATTGCTGGAAATATCAGTACTGAGCATGGGAAAGATACAGATATAGATAACGATGATTCCTCTCATATTAAGAGCGTTCAAAGTGCTGGCAGTAATGTTTCTTTTGGGGCGAGCGATGAAGTCAGTATTGATGGAGATCACGGTACTCTGGCGCTAAATAGAGATGGTAATTACACGTATACATCGGAGGCATCGACCTTGTTGAGTTTTGGTGACTCTGTTGTAGATGATTTTGTTTACATGATTGAAGATACTGCTGGCGATACGTCTAGTGCGACGTTGAAAGTGACGGTGACAGGTATTAATAATGCACCTAATGCGATTGATGATAACCAGGTGCTAGCTGATCAGGGTTCGACAGTAGATGGCAATGTAATAACAGGTGATTTCAGTGGTAATGGTAGGGACAGTGATCCAGAGAACAGTGATCCAGATAACAGTGGTTTATCTGTCACAGATGTTGATGGCAAAGGTCTATTTTCTTCTGGTTATTATGGCGATCTGGTCATGGATTCAGAGGGTAATTATAGCTATACGGTTACCCCTGCTAATGCTCTGCAAGATGGAGTTTCAGACGTAGAATTATTTGTCTATACAGTCTCTGATAGTCAGGGAGCCAGTGATACTGCGACGTTGAGTATAACGGTGACGGGGAGTAATCATAGACCGACTGCGCAAGATGATTCAGCAATATTGATTTACGAAGCTTCTAGTGTAGATGGCAATGTAATATTAGGTCTCAATGGTGTTGGTGAAGACACGGACGCTGGTGGAGCAGGCACTTTAGAAATTAGAGAAGTTATAGGAGACAGAGGTTCCTTTAAAGATGGTTCTTTAGGTGCTTATGGCAAGCTGTTTATAGATCCAGCAGGTGCTTATACCTATACAGTTGACCATCGTTTCTTGAATAAGCTGAGAAGAGGGGTCGAAGACGTAGACACTTTTGTCTATACGATTACTGATGGTGGCTTGACGAGTACTGCGACGTTGCAAATAACGGTAACAGGAGTTAATCATGCACCTGATCCGTGGGATATGGATGTGAGAATGGCTCCAGGGGAGGGTTCACAGGACGATTGGGGCACCACCCACGCGCTATTCGGCAATTTGGGCGATGGTGATGGAGACAAACTCAAGGTTACAGAAGTCAATGGAGTCTCAATTGAGCCCGCTGCTAGTTCTACTGATTTTTCTGCTAATTATGGCGAACTGCATCTAGAGCATTGGTTGGCTCACGGTTTTCGCTATACAGTGGATCCTGATTTATTGAAAGCCCTGGGTAAGGGAGAAGAAGGCGTAGAAACTTTTGTCTATACGGTTTCTGATGGTTTTGAGACGAGTGTTGCGACGTTGCGCATAACGGTAACGGGGGTTAATGACAACCCAGATGCGCAGGATGATATGGTGGAAGTAGTTCAAGGAACTACTAGCCTAGCTGGTAATGTAATAGAAGGTGACGCCAGTGGTAATGGTGAAGATACGGATTTTAATCCAGCAGACACTTTAAGAATCACACAAATTGCTGGAGAAACCTTATCTTCTGAGGCTTTTGTTGGTGCTTATGGCAAGCTAACCATGAGTGTAAATGGTGCTTATACCTATACAGCTGAAGGAGATAGTTTTGATTCTCTAGCAGATGGGGTTGTAGAGGTAGATACTTTTACCTACACGGTAGAGGATGATCAAGGTGATATGAGTACTGCGGTATTGAGAATAACGGTAACAGGTTTTCATGCTCCGGGTTCACCTGACGCACAGAGTGATGTGAACGAGGTAGTTCAATATGATCCTAGTGTAACGGGCAATGTAATAGTAGGTGATGACAGTGGTAATGGTGCGGATACTGATCCTGATGGCCATATTTTAAGAGTTACTCATATTGATGAGAAAAGATTATCTTCTGAGGCTGCTGTTGGTGTTTATGGCAATCTGAACATGAATGAACATGGTGTTTATACCTATACAGTTAACCTTCGTCGATTGCAAAACCTAAAAACAGGAGTAGAGGACGTAGACACTTTTGTCTATAGAGTTACTGATGGCCAGTTCGATAGTCTTGCGACGTTGAGCATAACAGTGACGGGAGTTAATACAGCACCTGATGCGCAGAATGATCAGGCGGAGCTAACTCATGGTGCGACTCAGCTGGATGGTGATGTAATAGTAGGTGATGGCAGTGGTAATGGTGCGGATACTGATCCCGAGAGCGATAATTTAACAGTTACAAGGATTCAGGGGTCTAAGAAATGGAATCCTCTTGAGGCTTCTGGTAGTTATGGTGTATTGCAGATGGACGGCACTGGTACTTATACCTATACGCCTAAAGGAGAAGCTGATGCAAAACGTTTTGCTTTTTCTGCTCTGGCGAATGGCACGCTAGCGATAGATAGTTTTGTTTATACGATTGATGACGGTCGTGAGGGCACTTCTAGTGCGACGTTGAAAATAACGGTAACGGGTGTTAATGAGAAACCTGTTGCGGTTGATGATCGTGATGTGGTTGTTTACAATACATCGTATGTAGAGGGCAATGTAATAGAAGACGACCAGACCACGCGACCTGGTGAGGAAAAGGGTACGGATACCGACCCTGATGTAGGAGATGTTTTACAAATTAATGAAGGCAAAGGTCTTACGCTATCGGGTAAGCATGGCACGCTGGTTATGGATTCAGGGGGTCAGTATCTCTATACTATTGAGAGTGACGCTTACGGCACTTTGCCGGATTTAACTACAGCAGTAGATGAGTTTGTCTATACGATTGATGATGGTCAGGGAGGCAGTAGTACGGCGACGTTGAGTATAACGGTGACGGGATCTGAGGCTACTACACTTGACTTTAAGCCTATTGCGAAGAATGATGAAGATGCTATAGCTCAGGGAGATGATAGTACGACGGGTAATGTAATAACAGCTGTGGGTACTAGTAGTAATGGTGTTGATAGTGACCCTGAAGGAAATAACGTAACAGTTACAGAGATTAATGGTGCAGCCCTTGGTACAGGAGGCCATATTGGTGCTTATGGCAATCTGACTATAAGTAGCAATGGTGCATACACCTATACAACTAAAGAAGATGGATTTGGTCAGTTAGCGAATGGGAGTGTAGCGACAGAGGAATTCATCTACAAGGTTACTGACGGTGATTTAACGAGTACGGCGACGTTGAAGATAGTGGTAACGGGTGTTAATGATGCACCTGTTACGGTTGATGATATTGCTAATGTTACTGAAGGTTCTAGTGTTGATGGTAATGTGATTGCTGGAAATATCAGTACTGAGCATGGGAAAGATACGGATGTAGATAGTGACCCTCTTAATGTTCAGAGTATTCGTTCGTCTTATGGTCTTTATGTGGCGGTGGAGAGTGACAATGTTGAGGTTGCCGGAAACCACGGTAGTCTACTGATAGATCAATATGGTGAATACACTTATACACCGGGTGATCTGAGCGAGTTGGATGATAATGAATCTGTTGTAGATGATTTTGTTTATACGGTTACTGATGGTCAAGGCGGGGTGGATATAGCGACGTTGAAGGTAACGGTGACGGGTACTTCTGAGCCTAACACTGCACCTGTTGCGGTTGATGATATTGCTAATGTTACTGAAGGTGTTAGTGTTGATGGTAATGTGATTTATGGAGTGGGTGATGCTGAGTTAGGGAAAGATACGGATGTAGATAATAACCTGCTTCATCTTCAGAGTATTCGTTCGTCTTCTGGCTCTGATGTGGCGGTGGAGAATAACAATGCTAGGGTTGCCGGAAACCACGGTAGTCTACGGATAAATAAACATGGTCAATACACGTATACACCGGGTGATCTGAGCGAGTTGGATGATAATCAATCTGTTGTAGATGAGTTTGTCTACTCGATTAATGATGGCCAAGGCGAGACGGATACGGCGACGTTGAAGGTAACGGTGACGGGCACTACTGAGTCCACTAACCAAAACCCTGTTGCGGCTGATGATATTGCTAATGTTACTGAAGGCTTTAGTGTTAATGGTAATGTGATTGATGGAGTGGGTGCTGCTGAGTTAGGGAAAGATACGGATGCGGATAATGACCTTTTGAATGTTAGAACTATTAGAAGTCCTGACGGTACTTTCTTCAACGTGGATCCGGTTGGCAATGTGTTTGCTCAGGTTGGTGGAACCCTCGGTACTTTGCAGATCAATAAAGATGGTGATTACACGTATACAGCGGCTAATCTGCCCATGCTGAATGATAATCGAGCTATTGTAGATCAGTTTGTCTACTCGATTAGTGATGGCCAAGGCGGGATGAGTACTGCGACGTTGAACATAACGGTAACGGGTACTACTGAGCCTGTTGACATACTTAATGCGGTTGATGATCATGTGGCAGTCGATGAGGGTAAAGGGAATACTTGGGGTAATGTAATAGCCGGTTTGGGTAATGCTGATGGTGATGATAGTAACCCTGGTGGATCTTCAAGTGAGATAAGGGTTACCAAGGTTAATGGAGGCAACCGTAATGGTGAACATACTGGTCATTATGGCAGTCTGGTTATGGGTGCCAATGGTGAGTATTTGTATACCCAGAACCTAAGTGTTAATTTGAATCTGCGTAATGGAGAGACAGTCGTAGAATCTTTTACCTATACGATTGAGAATAATGATAGAGATAGAGATACTGCGATATTGAGCATAACGTTGACGGAGAGTACTGGAGCTCTTGCATTTGATGATAGGGCTGAGCTCGCCCAAGGTGTTGCTGATAAAATGGGTAATGTAATAACCGGTGAGGGCAATGTTGATCCTACGAAAGGTGCGGATAAGAATGAGGCTGGAGCAACCAATGAGTTAGTAGTTCTAGAAGTTGATGGAACGGCGCTGTCTTCTTCTAACCATCCTGGTGTTTATGGTGATCTGAGCATGGAGCGAACAGGCTCTTATACCTATACACCTGGAAATGCTTTTAGTAATTTGAGTTATGGAGCTACAAGTGTAGAAGAGTTTGTCTATAAGATTGATGGTGATCGTGACGGCAGCGATATTGCGACGTTGAGCATAGTTGTGACGGGGACTAATACTAACATTGACCCTGTTGATAGTCCTTCTCCCGTAGCGGCTAATGATGTTGACGCTGTAGATTATGGGGCGCTTGATACCACGGGCAATGTAATAACTGGAAATAGTGCGAGTGGTGCAGATGCTGATGATGACGGTGTAGATAATTTAAGAGTTGTAGACATTAATGGACGCGAGATGTCTTCTTCTAGCCATCCTGGTTATTATGGCGATCTGGAGATGCGTACAGATGGTAGTTATACCTATACACCTGGAGGAGATGGTTTTGAGGATATAGTGAGTGGAGACACAAAAGTAGATGTGTTTGTCTACACGGTTAGAGATGCTTTTGGTAAAGAGGATACTGCGACGTTGCAGATCACAGTAACGGGTTTTACTAACACTGCACCTGTTGCGAATGATGATGAAGCCGCCTTGGTTGATGAAGGCTTGTATTTAATGGGTAATGTGCTCATTGACAATGATAATGGTGCAGATTCGGATGCAGATGCTAGCCTAGGACATACTTTAAAAGTCATCGATGTTCTTAGTAGTTTTGGTAAAGAAGGCGCTGTGCAGGTGAATGAGAATGGTGACTACCTCTATACCCGTTATAAACCAGGCGATCCGTCTTTCACTCCTTCTACCCTAGCGGATGGAGAAACAGGTGTAGATAAATTTGTTTATACGGTTGAGGATGGTCATGGCGGCAGCGATACGGCGACGTTGAAGGTAACGGTGACGGGTACTGGTGATGGTTCCCCTCCTTCTAGCGCGTCACCGGTTGCGAATGATGATGAAGACGCCGTAATTAAGGGTGATCTTAGTGCAATGGGTAATGTACTAACAGGTTTTGGTACTACTAATAGTGATAGTGCGGATACTGACCCTGATACGAATACTGCTTTTTTAACAGTTACAAAGATTGGTGATGCTTCTTTTACTGGCAATGGAACTTATAATGGTGATTATGGCACTCTAAGCATAGATTCAGAGGGTGTTTATACCTATCTAGCTGATGGAAGTGATTATGGTACTTTAGAGGACGGGAAGTTAGAGGTAGAGGAATTCATCTATACGATTACTGATGGAGAAACAACGAGTAGTGCGACGTTGAGAATAACGGTGACGGGTACTGCCGTGCCTGTTCAACCTGACGGACTCATTGCAGTTGACGATAATGTGGTGGTCGATGATGGTAGAGGGCTTACTTGGGGTAATGTAA
>JAXGGS010466261.1:0-11593 GCA_035585475.1 Armandia brevis
GAGAGGGAGTCGAGAAAATGTTCACCGAAATGTTAGAAATATCGGCGAAAAAGAAGAAGAAAGACAGCTAGCTGAGACCTGCTCTGAATTAATTAGTGATTGTGATAATTATGTGATATTTCATATGTTGAACGCTTACATTCATTACTTTATGTCAGCACTTATAAACCCATTTAACTTTGAAATGTATATTACATGTTTTATGTGTAAATGACTTGATTTATCAGCTAAACTTGTAAATAAATCGCACTACGCGTGTGTTTATTTAAGAAAAATCGTATTGACTTCAAATAAAATTGTATATCGACCAGCCATACCATCCTGATAGTAATTGAATTCGAGTAGTCACTTTTATAGCCATCGATGATCCCCAAGTTCACTTCAATTATATTAATATAATACACATTAATTTACGACTATAGATTCGCGGCAGGTGAGGTTCAAGTGCACGGTTACACGCGTGTGAGATGCCTCAGTGAGCTCCCATCAGATATAACTCCCTCACACACACACACACACACATAGTGAAGCTCCCTCGAGAACCTCTCGAGCTCGGCCCGATCTCAAAGGTCCCGCATTAACAACACGGCGCCTGTCAGAGGTAATAGATGATTTACATCCAGCTCGCGCCATACATGTACACTCTCCCCGAGCAGATCATCGCTACATCACTGTGTAAATTACAACCGTGGGTGCTCGATATAACGCGGTTAAATATAACGTGGGCTTCGATATAACGCGCGTATATCGTGTCTCGCGAATTCGGTTTATCTGTTGTTTTTATAAAGCGAATCGAAGTGAAGGTCGCCCATAAGAAAACATGTAGCGCTATGTAATGCTTTTCGGTAAGACTTGCCCTCCCCCGCCCGCGTTATAACGACCCTCTACTGTAGTAGTATTCGTAGATGATTTGTATGGGAGCGGTAACTTGTACCTGGCCGTCTCGAGGGTACGAACGCTGTGTACCGAAGTCAAACCAAGGACACCGACTCGTATATCCCGTATTTACACACATACATGGATTAAACTCGGAGATACATGTACACATCGAGAGAACTGGGCAGTTGCTATGGAGTTATTCGGCTAAAAACCAGCAGGGATTATTCAATCACTTGACCTTAAAGGGATATTAATTTGTTGATCAACTCGATTATCCTTGTGGTGCATTAGTTAACTGACTGGATACACATAGATCTGGATTAGGATTACATTATACAGCAGAGATGCCGATCCAAGTGAATTTAAAGAAGACATGGGATATGGTCTTCTGGACTTATAACGTCTTATTTGCGGTACGTAGTCACGTAATCATTCATTGCCTGTAATAATATGTCATTTTTGCAATCAGACGGCACGTACACGACACATAAACGTCACACTTTTACACTGTATCATCGTTTCTCGACCGCTTCAGTCTGAGGCCCCCTGCAACCCATTTGTTTTACTGTAATTTCAACAAAACAAAACCAACTATACCTGCCGCGCCCTTCTTCCCAGGAATGATAAATTAAAATAACTCCTCAGTAAAAAGGAACACGAAAACTGCCGCACCGACCTCAGCCAAAATTAAAAGACAAAAAACAAAAGAAAATTGACCTGCCGCCCACACCCCACCCCCAAAAAAGCCTGAGAAACAATTAATTAACTTTGTGCGGCCTTATGCATAATACGTTTTATTTAACGTCATGATCATGCAACGTGATGAGTCACTAGATTTACTAGTGACAACATCAACTAATAAGTGTTCATAACGGTAATACTACAAATATGTTTATCATGCATATGATGTTTACAAGTATACTGTTACTTTAAGCGTTTCATAATACTTGATGTCCATGTTGTGATTTGCATACGTCGCATGGCGCTATAATGATGTACACGGAAAAATGATAGTATATATTAACTCTCCATAATATGATAACACCATGTGAATCACATGGTAACAATATACACCAACGACTAAAATGAATATTCATGGTATAATATCAAATGAGAAACAATTGCGTATAGAAAGAATTGATTGTATTTTAACTAATATGCTGTAATAAGTATAAATAATTGTACATGAATGTTGCGATACATATGCCTTGTGAAGATATTATGACGTTCATCGGAGACTGAAATTGATTATGCAGTAATGACATACCCTCAGAAATGATTGCATTTTAACTTCCGGCAATTAGGTCATGTATGTACTTCCATCATTGAGACAGAGTGGTACAGTGGGTACGACTACTGGCACTCGGATCAAAAGGTCCTGCGTTCAAACCCAGGTCGATCCAGTCTCACACATATGGGGGGCAGGCTCGTATAGCCTATGGCTCCTTCTGCCACCCATTTACCCCTTAAAAGGTAATAAATCTCTTCAAATCAAATCATTTAATATACTTGTAGTGACATATACTCCCTGTATACGTCATACGCCGTTAATCAAACACTGTATTAAATTGATGTACGGTGGATATTCTATTTAACGCGGGTCTGCCGTGTAATGCTATTAGGTTTTGCAATGTTTCGCTATAACGCGGGTAAAAAGTCAGGCATAGGAATACATGTACATGGCGATAGATCTATAACGCACTATTTAGGCTTGTCCACCGCTACCCGCGTTATATCGAGCAAATATCTTTTTTTCAGCTGACGGGACTTGCGTTAATCATCTCCGCTATCTGTGTGCTCGTCTCCTATCCGGATGAGGTCAGTGACGTCAGTGATGGGGTCAAAGGTCACGCGCAATTCTTCATATTTGTGGGATTATTTATTATCGGTATAGGTGCGCTAGGTGAGTGCATTCTTGTCAGTGATGCTTTTATAATCATCTGGCTGTTGTACTAATTACAAGCACGTGGTGCGACATTAATGTTGTCCGGATATCCTTCTAATCATTATTGATATTAATCGAATAAGAGAATGAACAGCAGTAACGGAGTAAAATAATATGATAAATTTACAAACAAATGGCATGTTCTTATTACTTGTTTATATCATTTATAGTTTTAATGTTATTTTCATTCTTTTTTATGGGTTGTAAAACAGGATTGTATTATATACCGTCTTACGTCATGCACTTAACGTCCTACGTTTTACGTCCTGTGTCTTACGTCACATACCTGACGTCCTACGTCTGGTGTCTTACGTTTTACGTTAACGGAATGTTTTCTTTTGAAGGGTGCATTGCAACGATACAGAAAAATGAAGAGTTGATGTTATACGTAAGTTCATGTTTCAGGCGCTTATCAAAACACACAGCATCTTTATATAGCCCTGTTATTTATGTAGACATAATTCATACATTTATGTATAAATAGATATGAGAGGACGAATATAATATAATTGGTAGCCACGAATTGCTTATCACTGAAGATGAGTTGGCTTGAGAGGCCACACTAACATCTTATCGTTCGGAAAATGCATGTGTAATAACATTATTTTATCATGTAGTATGGTATACTGACAAAAGTAGCGATAGGAATTACTATATTAGCAGCAGTTCTGGCCGGAGGCAACACTTACGTGAGTGTAATCTTTGTAGATATTTACCACGTTTTTCTATGTATATATATTTTATATTATCCACTAATTTTTAAACCCCCAAATATTATCAGCAGAAAATCCCACGAATCATATGTTAATAAAACTGGCCATAGAGAATTTTTGCCTGATATTAGAGAAAAAAGTGTCAATGTTTCTTTCGTTCGCGATCGATATATATTTTGCGCAGATAGAGGATGACATGTATTATATATTTTTGCGCAGGTAGAAGATGACATGTTTTATATATTTTTGCGCAGGTAGAAGATGACATGTATTATTATATATTTGCGCAGGTAGAATATGACATGTATTATTATATATTTGCGCAGGTAGAAGATGACATGTATTATTATATATTTGCGCAGGTAGAACATGACATGTATTATTATATATTTTGCGCAGGTACACTGCACCAAAATATGTGAATATTAATCCAGATCTTGGAGTAAAAGTTCTGGATGACGTATCTCTCAGCTGGATCCCTAATTTATCTTAATTTTGGAGCAGAATTCGTAGCTTCTGCTAAGAGATTCGTGTGTCCGAAATCATAAAGAGAGCCCTGGTAAAAATAACAGTGCTCATCAAGTAGTATTGGCCATACTTCTTACATTAGTTTTCTGTTCACTCCCCAGGAGGCGATCACATCATTTGTGAATACAAGTATGTACACTACTTTGAGGTTTTGCCCTAGGGTACCTGGGTGGAGTTGTGGGTGCCCTGGAGTATAGAGTGTGGTCCGGCATGCCTGTGGGTAATGGGAGTGGTTGGTTGTGCCCTGGGGTAATGGGTGTGGTCGGATATCTACAGGGGTAACTGACTGAGGTTGGTTATGCCCGGGTTAACTTGGTGTGGGGTAACTGTGTAATGTTGGCGGTGCTCTTGGGTATTGGGTGTGGTTGGTTGTGCCCAGGGGTAACTGGGTGATGTCGGCGGTGCCCTGGGGTAATGGGCGTGGTTGGTTGTGCCCAGGGGTAACTGGGTGATGTCGGCGGTGCCCTGGGATATTGGGCGAGGTTGGTTGTGCCCAGGGGTAACTGGGTGATGTCGGCGGTGCCCTGGGGTAATGGGCGTGGTCGGTTGTACCTGGGGGTAACTGGGTGATGTCGGCGGTGCCATGGTGTAATGGGGGTGGTCGGTAGTGTCCGGGGGTAAATGGGTGTGGTTGGTTGTTCCCTAGGGTAATGGGCGTGGTTGGTTGTGCGCAGGGGTAACTGGGTGATGTTGGCGGTGCCCTGGGGTAATGGGCGTGGTTGGTTGTGCCCAGGGGTAACTGGGTGTGGTTGGTTATGCCCATGGGTAACTGGGCGTGGTCAGAGGTGGTTGGTCATGCCTTGGGGAAACTGGGTGTGGTCGGTTGTGCCCTGGGGTTAGAATACGGGAGATAGGGGCGATATATTAACTAGTCAGAATACTGGGAGGGGGGGCTATTATTAATTAATATAAATTACCAGGAGGGGAGGGTTATATTAATTAGTTAGAATACCGGGAGGGGAAGATTATCAATTAGTATAGAATACCGGGAGGGGATGGTTATATTAATGGGTATATATTGCTTTATTAATATAACGCATGAAATCTTAGTTAAGTAGCATACACACATGTGATCACCTTGGATTGCGCCACTTGGGTTCACAGGGCAGCAGAGTAATAGTTGGCACAAGGGATTAGCAGGTAATTGCCTTGTTTGTTCGCCTTGCGTGGATTGTCACACCTCGGGTGCAATAACTAGAGGCAATTACTAATGACAAGCTAGAAGGCGCTTGTTGAATGTGTATATCACAGCTTTCGTATTGTCCGAGCTGATAGTGTAGAGGAGCGCATGTCCAGTATCAATATTCCCGACATATGAAACTGTATTAATAAGCGAGTCAACAATTAACGGCCGCATGATACACCAGATGGCCAGTGAAATCGTAAAGTAGATATCAAAACGTTGGCTTACAACTGAATACTACAAAAAGGTATCAAAATAAATCCGCTCCTCTCATACCTAAATATACCGGGAGATCGAGGGGAATCACTGTGACTGTGGAGATGTTACACGTGAATTGAATGAGAGAATTATCGCCACTTGCAATCGAGGCCCGGGCTAACCGTGGTAGTGATGTGTGGAGAGGTGGCTTCCACCGGCCCGATCTGAACCTTGTTCTTCTGGCGGCCCCGGCTATAACACCTGATCCCGCCCTCCCTAATATACTCTGGGAACCCAAGGTACTCCCACTCGATTAAAGTTCCCTAATTATGATTGGTGGTACATATTTTCGCTATTATTCAAGCGAAATTAAAATGTAAACACCGCCGGTCTCACTACAACCTCACAAACCTTCACCTCAGATCAGCCCCTCTCAGCAGAATACATAGAATGTATTACATATTTGCCTTTTTGTCTCGACTATTTCGAGATCTTCATTCCGCCCCGCCTCCCAAAACAATATTATTGTAATCCCGGCCCTCCTCTTTATAAGTTGATTAATAACCCACCAATCATCCTTATCATTATCATTATTGCAATTAAAGAATCAGCTGATTGAAAGTAACAGGTGGGGATTAGTAGATTAGCGATCGGGCGGCTTTGATTTCTCACGAATTGCGAGAGCTTATTCAGCGTGACGTTTTGAGGAAGTAGCCTTCACTGGTCAACGTCTACCACTACCGATCTTTGAGATTTTTACCAATTACAGGAGGCAATTAGATCGGTGATTCAAAATACCGTCCTCAATTTTAAATAGTTATACTCTCGGACAATATGAAGCGGAAGATGTTACCATGTCGCAATCGCCCGGTATTGCCAGTTACCCCGTCTTACGACCACATGTTCCCGCTATCTGGCTATCCCCCTCTCGCACCAGAAACAAGTGCAATTAAGTGTCGTGCAATTATCACAATTACTAATTACAAAAATGTAATATTGATCACATTGATCAAAGAAGCTGTAGGGATTTATTCTCACAGCTTGGAGATTAGCGCGGAATCGGCGGTGCGGCAACGGGGAGTTATCGTCAAATGGGTAACACAGAGAAGGGGGGGGGGGGGGGAGAGAGTTCGAACACAGATATCACTCGACTCATACAGGGTCAGCGATAATCAGTTAAAAAGGGATTCCCGCGTAAATTTCAGGATCAGAAATCTTAAGATAGCTCGGTTAATCCGGTTTAAGGTATGATGTTATCTTTGAATAATAGTCGATTGCTAACTCTTTAAAATAATGGGCGGGTTTACAAGTATACTATAATAATAGAAGGACCGGCGGATTCATTAGTTACATGTATATCGAGGGGGGGGGGGGTAGATATTGCAATAGGAGGACAGGTCCGGCGTATACAAACAGACGGGGTTCAATATATATTACAGCAGGGGGCGGGCGGGGTTAAATGTTAAATGTAAATCATAATAGGTGTACGGGCGGGGTTTAATATATATCGTTATAGGAGCCGGTACGGGCAGGGTTAAATGCATGTTATAATAGGATAGGGGCGGGATTGAATATATATTGTTAAAGGGGTGCGGGTGGGTTTAAACATGATTGTAGTATATATAGTAGGGCCGGCGGGGTTCAATATATTTTACAATTGGGTCACGGGCGGGTTTAGTATTACAATAGGATTAAATTTAAATTAGAATAGCGGAACGGCCGGGATTAAATATATATCATAAAAGGTGTAAGGGAGGGGGTTAAATATATATTGGAACAGGAGGACAGGAGAGGTTATATATATATTGTAATGGGGGGTTGATATATATCAGAATAGAGGGACAGGTGGGGTAAAATGTATGTTATAAAAGGGGTACGGGCAGGGTCAGATATATATTATAATAGGGGTATGGGTGGGGTAAAATGTATATTATTTTAGGGATACGGGCGGATACAGCCATTTACCCCGTCGACTTCACCCCGTTAACCTAGAGCATTAACGACCACCAACCTTTATCCCAGAGCCGCACCAACAACACACAGTTATCCCAGAGCCGCGCAACCACAACCATTTACCCCAAAGCCGAGCCGACCACACTCCGTTACCATAGGGCACCGCCGAATACACCCTATTTCCCCCCAGAGCCGCGCAACCACGCCCATTTACCCCAGAGCACTGCTGACCTCACCCCGTTGCCCCATAGCTCTACCGACTGTAACCCTTTACCCCAGAGCCCAGTCTGTGTTGTGTGCACTGATGCGTTACCGAGCTACAATGCACGGTAGTCGCACCACTACAGCAGAACTACCGTGCATGTACTGCTATCATTGAGGAGATCTGTAATCTATCCCCGTGCTCCCACATGGAGCACGGGGATAGATTACAGTGGGCAAATCTTGATAATTCGCCAGCACTCCGCTTGGGAGCACTGGCGATTTACCTATTAAGAGCCCTAACACCATCTACTCCAAGATCTGGATTAATCTCCAGATCTTTTGGTGCAGTGGTAGAAGATGACATGAATTGATTTATATTTTTTTGCAGGTAGAAGATGATGTGTTGGACAACTGGAGATCAGACCTGAAGTTAAAATACCCAACTGATGACAGACTGCGGTTACTGTGGGCACAGAGACACAGACAGGTCGGTATCCTGCACATGTGGTCTACATCCTTGTTAATTAATATCTGAGCCTTTTAAACAATTAACTAAGCTTCAAAAGTGAGCACGTTCTTGGTGACACAAATCGCGAACTGGGTTACCTCACGCGGTTTAAAAAACGCACACGGCGTGCTTGACATGACAAAGACCATCTTAAACAACCGATAACAAATATATTAATCGATGCGCATGAGTCACTTACAATTTAATTTAACAAACCAATCATATTTATTGTCCTTAAGATTGATATTTTTCACCCAGTTGGAGTGTTGCGGAGCTGTTGGACCTCAGGATTTTCATAATAATACTGCTACATTATATACGGTTTGTCTATTAACTATTATCAACAAGCTTTTAACAATATCATATATGGCCAGCCTCTTGACCTTGATTGCATGAATTTTTAAGCCCTATAATTGAAGATTAGAGTGGAAAGTAAAATTATATAGAGAGGATTTTAATATTTATTCAAGCACAAAATGAAAGAATATAAAGTGAAACATTGGTCAATACTTCTGTCATTCTGTCATGGACCATGCATGCACCATTTCTTCTAGGGAATGGGCATAGGTATTTAGGGCTAGGGGGGCTTATTCAAAGAGACTTTTCCTTCATGACTTTTAAATACGGGTCGCAGTACGTAGGTGAACTAGCTTCACCACATACCGTTTCCCTAACCATACAGAGTTTTCTATAAACATTACAATCGACAAGCCTATCGATCATTATCAACTAATTATTGTCCACATTTAATATGTACACTCAGCCCACTTTCCTTCGATCTCTAGCTCATTATTATCTCCTGCCGTTCAAATTTACGTGACAACTGTTTGTTAATAACACCTTATTTCGCCAGGTGCCGAGATCTTGTTGCTCGGGAGGAGAGGGACACGAGATGTATGACAAATGTAAGGAAGAGTTCGAGTCTGAGACAGAAACCGAATATCTTCATAGTCAGGTATGTACTTAAATATCTATACATGTATGTACAGGCCGACGTTGTGCTTCATTATAATACCCTATATTCATGCAGTGATTCATTATATAACGATATTGGTTAAATCACAGGTCAGGCCATTTAGTTAACCTAGTACTCTAGTATATTGTATCTCACCTTCAATCCCTTCACGATTATTCATTTTATTCTATCATATTCGGAGATTTGGCAGATTGCGCCATGGGTAGACACAACCTCTTTTTTAAAACAGGTGTTTAACAGCTCAAAGACACGTTTTCATTGTAAGAGCCAAATTGTCCTGGATTTAAAAATCTAATTGGGTTAAATTTCCAAAGGAGAACTGCAGTACTCCATGCAGAGTTTGGGTTTACACATTTCACCTAGGGCTATTAAATAAATTAATTGACGACGTCCTCAGGATGGCATGTCCCCTCTGTATTATAGCGAACCTATTCTGGATTATTCTACATTGTCCAAACTTTATCTAACTTTAATTCCAGGGATGTTACTTGCTGTGGGTGGAGATGGTTCACGGTTTTAATCAGGCCCTGGTGTGGACTGCAATCACAGCCGCTATGATTCAGGTAAACAATTTTATAGTTCAGGTTTCAGATGCCTAAACCATTTCATTATAAAGTTAACCGATGCTTACAGCGTTTAATGAAACCAGTTCTCAACCGCTGCTGTGTGTAGTCGAAATACGTAAATTATTTAACCGAGTGAACAATTATGACATTCAGTCATCAATATTACATGTGCGCTCTCCCACATGCACGCAATAACGATTGACCAGATCTATATATATATTAGCACACGAAAAATGTGAAATTATGTAATGTATCAGAAAGATGTGTTGATTGTTAATTTACAGATATGTGGTTTGATTTTATCATGGATGTTGACCCACTCGGCAGCTGGCTACGGAAACGCTAAAAGAACAGTTTTACCTTATTAAATATTATATATAATAATCAAAAATTAGCATATTCATAACATGTACGTACGTTCATTCAAATACTTTTACTAATATATTAGCTGCAGCCACCTATTGAATGATTAAATTTAATGATACATAAGTACTATCAGTTCATATTATTTGATCTAATGAATTCCAACTGATTGTTATCATCAATATCAAATTAAGCCATATTGTTCATGGTATTATTTAGATTTGTTTCCAAATGTGATAACTAATAATTGCTTATATTCATTTTAATTTTCTGAGACTGACTGCATGATTGTCACTTAAAGATTGAATACCATAAAATACTTATGTATAAACAGTTTGTTACATGATTGTTTTCTAACGGTCCTGTATATATGCATGAAGTGTAACATTATAATTACTTACTACTAATACTTGGCATGACAGGTGAGCTTAAGCGATATAAACACCGATCTCCGATCCTTCGAAGTCAAACTTTTGACGCATCAATTTTAGAGAGATATTGACCTATTCATTGACACGTGTCTTTGCTAAGCGTATAATTATATGTTTAATACAGTAGAGTATATATCGCATTGCCTCCTCTATTGGTGGAGCATCGGGATAAAGCGAATGCTTCCACTCCAGCGTTTATTGCTGCACTTTGACTTAATCATGTGCATAATTTCAGCCATTAGTTTTTAATAACAAGTTGCTTAACACTGTTACATTTTCGTAATATTGATACATAAACTGTGACTGAACATGAATTTGCTGATGGGTGACTAGTGGCATCAAAGAGGTCAAAGATTATAGTTGATAGTATATTATAAAGCGTTATTGATGATGAAAAAGAGAAACTACACTGATCATACGCATAAGGTTGGATAACAAGAATTAGTTGTTTCTCAGGCCCCACTCGCAATCGTGCCTGAGACCCCGCCCCTTCTTTTTATTTGACATTCCGCCCGCACTCCCCCACTCCCACAAAATCAAAGCTTAAGAAACAACTAATACTTTTTTTATGTGGCCTAATTTATTAAATCTATTCCTCGGCAAATAATCGTACTTATTTAGGATTTATAAAATAATGTCTGAAAACAAGAAACATTAAAAGAAAATGTCGCAGCAGAATGAACGAGCAAATAGAAACATATTTCCATTCCGTGTCTTCTCTTCAATGATTGTTAATGTAAATTATATCTCTCATAAAGAAAGAAAAATTTTATTAAAAAAAACTGCTACTACACTATTTAACTAGATAATAATTCAGTGGATGGTATGGAATATAATACATGGTATCTGTCCTACATTTATATTGGTACCATTATTATTTCCAGGAAGCCATGTTTTGTTTGAAAAGGTAAATGCCACTCCTCCTGTTGTAACAGAGGACAGGCCTCCCACTCCTTTAAATGAAGCGTCAGATAATATTTTAACACAAATAGTGTATGCCGCGCCAGGGATAATCTTCACTGGGGTGTCTAGCATTATTTCGACTATATAATCGTCCGAACAGGTGATAGATGATTGAATGGTTTGCCCTAGCCGTGTTCTACTGGAATCATAAACACACAACTCCACGCTTGAAATCGCCACTTT
>JAXGGS010466483.1:0-11592 GCA_035585475.1 Armandia brevis
GTCAACTCTTTTAAGAGACCAACGTGGATCCAAAGTGCATCGCATGCTTAACCTGACATACATTAATTAAATTAAAACCTAACAAGAAGCTGATTGTTTAGATCAAAAATAGGTTGATAGTTTCGTAATTTGCGCTTTAACTCATAAACAAATATAAACTCGCTAAAATGCAGAAATTAGTGTACACATATACCCGGGTAAGTGCATTGCTTGTAGGTATAGTTAGCACGTGTACATGTATAAATGTAGTGTGCTCAGTGTTAATGTGATCAGTTGGTATGTTGTCAGTATGATACTTGACATTTCTGTTTCCTGTCAGCTGATTCTACTGTCTGTGAAATCTGATGTTAGTGTAGATAATATTTCTATTACACAGAAAACGGGGGAATTATCACATGTGCATGGTATCCCACTCAAGTTAAACGCATGTAAAATATAGTAAGAGATGGACCATGGATAAGTGTAAAAAGTGCCCGCAAACGATGAACAATAGCTCGTGTACAAC
This sequence comes from Armandia brevis, assembly GCA_035585475.1. Taxonomy (NCBI): domain Eukaryota; kingdom Metazoa; phylum Annelida; class Polychaeta; family Opheliidae; genus Armandia; species Armandia brevis. The sequence goes on from JAXGGS010466483.1 coordinate 506, forward strand.
CACAATGTGTTGATAAATTGAGATAAACAAAGCCACTGTTCTCATCAGCATCATAAATATGCTGATACACACTGATGACACATGCCCATTTCACATGTCCAGCGGTGGTTAACTGATGAATGGATTACATGGAATATGTCTACCAGGTAAGACAACAATAGCAAATGCATGTGTCGTTTCTGTTTACATATAAAAATGTTGAATTTCACTATTGACCACGTACACCAGTCACAATTTGAGGGGTTACATTAAGGTTGACCTAAATGTACTGGTTATAGGTTCAGCTATAAATGTTTAATGGGATGAAGAAAGAATTATATACATACAACTTGATAGATTCCGCTGTGATACAGGCTACCCAGCTTGTCGTCGACGTAGAATTCTAGTTTATACCGACGACTTTTCATGTCAATGACCGGCCAACGACGATGTTTTTATTTTTCACGGCGTTATGCTAACACACGTTTTTCCGCTGGGGGGCGAGATTCTAAATGTTTGTTTGTATCATATGCATTTGAATTGGTGTATATTATGATGGCTGTCAATTTCCGTGTATTTAAATTGTGTTCTCACCTGACATATGTAAATTAAAGGCTCGCATATCATGGTGATAATATACATAAATACTTATACTGTTTTGTTATGTCAGGCTGAATAATATGTAATTCTCATAGCAGTTGACAAACAAACAGTCTCTGTTTAATTGAGGTATTTATTTGCATTCACACTGCGAGTCATATGTCTCATATATGTGTAACATGGTAACATCAGCTAATTGAATACATGAATGCTTGGTAATATATATCCGCTGATGACTAACGTGTGGGCTCATTGATCCGGATGCCCTATTTACATGAGTGGGTCTGGTTTTCTGACCAGATTTACATTAGTGGGTCTGGTTTTCTGACCAGATTTACATGAGTGGGTCTGGTTTTCTGACCAGATGTACATAAGTGGCACTGGTTTTCTGACCAGATTAGCATGAGTGGGTCTGGTTTCCAGACCAGATTTACATGAGTGGGTCTGGTTTTCAGACCAGATTTACAACGGTGTACCGTGACCCCTTTGTTTGTGTTGATGAGCAGAAAAGGCGCATCATACATTCCCTAGATTTATATTCAGGTATGTCCGGCCCTACTATTAAAAGTTGGTGTTGCTATGAGCAGATATGTGCTGGAAGTCCGGATGGTCGTATTACAATTCATTAAATTTATTAAGTATGTATTAGAAGGAGATAGACAACAGGAGACTGCCCGTGTCCGTACTACCAGGTTCACAGAGCGTCACCTCTCCCCTTGTATACCGCCCCTGCTCACAATAACCGCATGTTTTCTACATATGATCGATATAACTATGAGAATGGTTTTAATTGTGCTGCACGATTTAAAGGAGGTTGGTGGTATGACAGCTATGGCAAAACAACTCCTACCGGGCTATACCTGATGGACGGCCAGGTAAGCTTCACAGGTGTCACGTGGTATCATGCAAAGGGAAGTCATTACCCGTTTAAATTCCTGAGATTCACTCTCTGCTCGGCATAGAGTAAAAGCAAGGAAATATCATAAAGCTGTTATCTCAAACCGTTTTAGTTTTGTTTTACTCTGATTAATGAGCGTACATTTATTACACGTAAGTGCCCATTATATATTTGTTTTGTTTAGCCTGATAATGGGAGCTTTACTTGGGGAAATATGGAGGAATGGGGGTTAAATCTGGTATTGCCTTGAACGATAATCTCAGATGTACTGCAGGGTGGACAATGTTAAGGATTCGTCACACTTAGTTACTAATTAAACTACTCCAGAATACTTTACAACTTCTATTAAATGATTTATTACAATTGCTAAAATTCTACTTTGCGAATACAGATCAACTGTCAGATAAAGCTGTCATACTTCACCTTAAAGGTGTACATTGGCTGGAATGGTTAACATTTGAGAATCGGAATAGTCATTTTCTTATTAATTGTCGTATGCTGATATTTCTGAGGGTCACAGGGTCTGAGTACTTACTTACAACTATTGCCAAGTGTCAGCATCTGGTAATCCGATTTAGAATATTCGGAATATATTCGATCTCTATGTTAAGTATGTCAGATATGTAGTTCGATTGTTCTTGAAAGGCAGATGTGTGACTTCATTTGATAATAAATAGGGTATGTAGGGATCATGTCTAATTGCTCAGTTGTGCAAGCACCAATTAATTGCAGATTAGCAGAACAAGTCAAGTGTGCACTTTGATGTATTCTAATCTCATGAAAATCATGAGGAATACCATACAACTATCAGTAAAAGAAGTCCATATCAAATAGATCAGATAATTTGCCCTGCATCAAACTAACGTTAACATTAAGCTCCCATGATAAGGCCAATAACTTATTCTAACCGCACATCAATTACATACTCATTTATTTTTCATGAACAACTTAAAAGAAAACATTGGTAGATAACAGAATTGCAGAAATTGATGTATTTCTTTTCTGTGAATATTTGTACCTATAGTGGTTCTATCAGCAACATGATTTTGGCAAATCACAAAGATTTGTAATAGAACGATAAATAACACTCTAAGACTTCTATTCACAGTTGAGGGGAGTAGGAACTATTGAGCACAAATAATGCGATTGTTACTATCAGTTTATTAATAGACATCATTTTTTACTATTTGTGGGGTCGGGATGGTTATTCATGTAAGTTATCAGAATAAGAACAGTTGACCTTAATCTTTGGAATATAAAGAGTCATTTTATATACAAAAAATGTGATTCATGTTGATTCATCAAAACGATTGGAGATGAATTCAAAAAGAAACTGACTGACCACAAATCATAACTCTGCTTTCTGAACATTAATGTTTCTATGTCATAATCAAAAAGATATATCCCTATTTCATTCAGTAAATCTTACTGCAAATTGTCAGAATACAAACAGTAGGCTTGTCAAATTGCTAGTATCCATATATGAGTAACCTCTATCATAAGTAACGTACTAGCATCGTCGTTTACGTCTGAACCGCAGTTCCAACACGTAGTCAATGCCATATTGTCACAATACGAACAACTTTGTCATAAAAATGTAGTCATAACTTAGTAAATTAAATTTGAATGCAAACTCTGTTCTTGTAACACCATGAGGAAGGCCGAATTTGCTTCACGCTCCTGAAATACATAATCTTTTGTACCTACTTGATACTCTATGTCCACTACCATCCATGAAAACTAGTTACATGTATTACATAGCAATCCATAGATAAATTGTTGGTTATCATATTCAACTACATTATCAATGTGTTTGTCCATGCAATAAGAAGCATGGTGTAGTAGTAATATAGATTACAGACAGAGGATTGTGACATGTGTGTTTCCTCACAGCTTGACTTCTTGGTAATAACTCAAGGGATGCAATTTTAGGGCCTTCCCGTGCTTGTTGCTGTTTAAATTATAATTTGTTATTGTTTTACTGCTTGTCGGAGTGATTTTGTTATTGTAGTAGAATACATCATTTAGGACGCATATATATTCCATCGTCATTGGCGCTATCAACAATTTGTTAGGTACATATATATATGGAATATAGTGTTATGAATATATCATATTTGATATTTTGATATTTAATCATTGAACTAAGCATTCATGCTTTTTGGTTTCATACATACAGATGGTGGTTTGCAATTTATTATGGGACACGGCAAACATGTGAACAATTTGTCTAAGACGTACGTGGTATGTTATGACAACAAATATGTAAAGTCTAATTAACCGTCTGATTAATTTAATATAGTAAAATAGTAACAAAAATGATAAGGCCCCATAAGATTAATTAAATGTTTCTCGAGTTGTATTTACCGAGAGAAACGGCGATACGGCTTCTTCTTTTTGCTTTTATGGTGGTGCTGGTGTTTTTTGAATTTTTTTCTAGCGAAAGTGCGGCACTGGACCCATATGTCACCCACAAGTGATTGTCAGATATAACATTGCCAGGATGTGATTGAATTTTTGGAAATAAAACCTGGTGCGGGGTGCGGCCTTTTCTATTTTTAGCATCGGAGGAGGTGCGTGATACGGTCCTTCTTTTTGTCCCTGAGGTGGTGCGGGCGGTCGGTTTTTTGTTTTTCTTAGACGGTTTTTGCCATGCTGCGGCCTTTTTTTTAAGAGAAAAAAAAGATATACGGGCGGGGTTCCCACAGATGCGGCGGCCCTCGAGAAACATTTAATGAATTTCATATGGCCTAATACAATTTAAATTAACACTTTCTTAAGTTAATAACAAGTTACTAGATAAATATAAAGGTTAAATGCAGATGGTGATAAAGTATATACAAACGAAATTTTAAAATGTTTAAGTTTAACAACATGATAAGAGCGTGGACAGACGGGTTAGATAAATTCAAAGAAAACGTTAAAACATAGAATGAATTTACAAGACAGTGTAATGGAATGGTATATAAAGAAATATATCATATAACAGGAATATATTAACCTCGATAGTGAGATGCCGATAAAAAGAGTGTAACTTCAAATGTGCACACGGGTGAAAGCTATCGGCTTAATAGCATCATAAAATTATATTTACAATTATCCTGAGTGATAACAATATTAATCAAAGATATTCGATAGAGTTGCTGTTATAATACAATGAGGCCATGTACGGGAACGTGAGAATTCATTCATCTTATGTCAATAATCGTATCGAACATTTTCTTTAGCTCCGCTCGTTTGTTTCCAGAAACGCCATTCCTATCCATCCTGTGTGATAATTAAGCTCAGAATATTTTAGGAACAATGAACAGATATATGATCATATGTAAGGAGCACAAATAGACGATGATAATATGTTATACTCGGATACATACCGCCATTCCTTTAGTTTTGAACAGTGTTTGAGACCCTTAGCCAGGTAATCAGCTCCTCTGTCTGTTATCCTGTTCCCGTGTGTACTGTAGCAAAGCATACATGAGTGTAAATCAAATGTTGGGATCCAATGTGCTGTTTTCAAAATACAACGGTTTGAGAAATATTGCGCAACACAATCTCTACGATTCATGTTTTCGACAGACAGGTGGTTGAAGTTAAGAGCTTATATCATTTGGACTACATGTAATTTATTTAAGTCTGAGTTACTGTGCATACATTTATTGAAGTTAGTTTGATATGAATGTACTTGTTAGTTAACTATGTTGAGTCCTTTACGAATATAAGACAAGACAGTTTGACTTACCCCATGACCTCCAGTTCTGTCCAATTTACCGCAGCTTTACCGAGAGCTGCTGCTCCTTCATCGCCGACTTGGTTCTCATCAAGCCTATATGGACACATATAGATATACTGTATAACAATGTGCATGTTATATTCATTTACAACACAGTATAGGGTATGTAACCAACGTAGTCTGTTAGAACTTAGCATATGCTAACATAGGAATAAACCCTAACCAATTTGACATCATAGTAAACACTTGAAAAGTGATGTCAGTACTTGACATTTCTATACTTTGAGGTCTATTAGCTTTATATTGTTTATAAGAACCTGTTCCATACACTTATTAACAAATTACTTCTCTTATATAATTTTGCGTTAGTAAACTACTACACATGATAAAGGTAAATTGGTCAGACTATATTATATACAACAAGCAACAGTGAGCACAACATGTTGGAAGTGCCACCCACTAAGGCGATATGAGCGAACAAGAAAATTATGATCATTTATAAATAATACCTTAACCTGACTGCGAGGAACTAATAGATGTTTGATACAACTACTGAACCCCGCTGACATAGAAAAAAACAACGAAAAAACTAATTGATTACAATTATTCAGGGTAGTACACATATTCTCATAAAATGACTTTGACATTAATGTTCATCGTTTTGTTTTTGTTAGATGATTTTTGTTTTCCATATACATTAATTAGTTTACGATTGTTAGGCCAAATTGTTAGCTTAGTGGTCAGTTCTCTAGTATTTAATGCTTCCACTGATTTGTATCGAATATTTCAATGTACGCAATCGAATATAAGATGTCATAAAAGAAAACTAAGTCTCTTTATTTCTGGCTAATAACCTGTCAAATCAATCATAGAGCTGTATACTTTATAACTATTTGTGAAATAAGATGCTATGGGCAATCAAATTTAATGCGTTTTAATTATTCCTTCTTATTTCTTGTATCATACCCGCACATAATGTTATCGCTTTTCGTGCAAAGAGTTATCGCTGTATGAACTTATATGATACTTACCATATTTTATTTAGCTGTGTAGAGTTGTTCAGACCCTCAGCCAGAGCAGCAGCTCCACTGTCTCCCATCTGATTCTGGCATATACTGTAACGTGATAATCAATGAATCAGTGATGCACCTGCATACCCATGAACGTGTATGTAAACATATATACGATCATCTATATTCTCTTAAATCAGTATTGATATATTTAGATGTAAACAGCGGAATGATGCGCAGTTTTAAATAACGTGATTTAAGTTATACACCCATCAAAGTTCTGCAACCCTAAAATATATGACCAATACAACCACGACGATTTCTAAACATGGGGAAGTACTAACACATCTGGAAGTAACTCATCACCCACAATCTATCAACCACAAGTCTGATATATAGAGGGCTTCATCTTTAGTGAACTAGTCAATGTTACTTGTGTGTGCACCAATCAGATCAGCCGGGTAAATCACTAGGAACAAAACTAGATATATACATGGTGAAAGTCACTCGCTTTAATGTCTCCAGGTGTGTCCAGTTTACAGCAGCTTTACCCAGAGCCTCCACTCCTACATCTCCGATCTGGTTACTGCTCAGGCTGTAAATGCAAAAGCTTTTTCATGCATTTACGATAACCAGTGGCCTATTGATATACCAGAGATATGTGTGTACTGGTTGCCTAACGTTGACTTAAAACTAATGAAGCCAATCAAAAATATTTCTTTATATAACGCATGCATGAGAATTCATAGAAATATTCAGCAAGCCTGAAAATTCCATATTTGCCGCGAAGGAATTTAAATTGAATACTATTAAATGCAGTATTGTAATGTCAACATGTTCAGCCTATTCGTGGACAAAAGTGGTAATTGTAAGTATAATTTTCAAATATACAGGTTGGTTATTTTTATTTGTGGATATTTCATTTAGCTATCTTGCTGATTTGAAGGACTGTAATTTCTTTCTAAAAAATACATAATACACCAAATAATAATATTTAAAAAAAACAGATTAATTGGTTTGCCTATCCAGATTGTGCATGTGTCTGTGTGTACGTAACGGGAATATATGCGTTTGGTTAATTACAAGTTGCAAAGTTTATAACAAAACCTACAATGTGGCTCTTCTGATTTCAATAATTCACGATCATATTGTAACTTAACTAATACTCACTCCAGATATTGTAGTTGTCTACAGTTTTTAAGAGCTTTGGCCAGAGCTGCTGCTCCTTCATCTCCTATCTGAGTATCACAAAGGCTGCAATAAATATGTGAATTATTATACTGCTCTAGTGCTAATGACACATATGTATTTTTTATTGCGGGAAGACAATACACACTGATATTATTAACATTTTATTAATTCTCAAATATACACATTGAAAAGGCCAGCTAGTATAACATAGGTTTTTACAGGTGGGTAGCAAGATGTGCCGTGATATGTGTATATAGAATGATAAGTGATTCCAAGTGTATAGTTGGGACACATTATTTTGCTACTATATCTATCAGGGCGGCTGCACATGGAAAAGGGTATCTTTCACATAGATGGCCGTGCAAAAGCGTGGGCATCTTAACGCGAAGTTGTGTTTTGTTTTGGTTTATTACTAAGTATTTTATATAAGTTTATCTTGGTATCACACTATTTGTATAAAGGAATCGATACGGGGTGCTACTTGTGCTCACAGTTTTTCATAACTTTATCTAAAGCTGCTGCTCTTTCATCTCCTATGTTATAATAGTTCAAACAACAAGAATAAAAGCAAATGATGTTTATCATTACTTCCCTTACCAGCTTTCCATCTAAACATCTTACATTCCCTTGACCCACAGAGGAATAGAGCGCATGTCTCCCACCACTACTACCACAAACCTCCCAACTTACACGGGTCCACCAAAGTCAGGGGGAGCGTTTCCCTCACCAAGCTCTACAAACAACCTTCCAACATACCCAGGCCACCCAGAGACAGGGGGCGTGCTGCTTTCATTAGCTCAACCACCAATCTCAGAACACATCCAGATTAAGATTTATGTAAGATTACTTGAGGTGTACTATGTTGGTGCAGTTTATCAGCAGATCAGACAAAGCAGCAGTTCCTTTAGGTCCGATATTGTTGTCGCTCCCGTAAGGTGAGCCAAGACTACAAAAGAAAGAGAGTAAGAGTAGAATTGTTTGATTTTAACGCAACAATAAAAGTGCGATGCATTATATATGATATCGAAAAAAGGAAACTCGTATTATTGCATACACGATCGGGTGTAAAGCGATGAATATCAAAAAATTATCGGTTTGCAGCTAGACTGATAGATCATGATCAAGGAGAGAGAATGGAGTCATAATATAATCATACTTTGGGTGTCATATCTTCCTAGAACTACTGGCATTATTTACTAATCGTTTTATAACTGCAATTTTGTATCTTGAATGTAAAGGGTCGCACTTAGTATTATTATGGCCTGGAAAGTATCAGGGGTATGACTATTCCAGCGACAATTAGGATATCCAAGAATGTTTGTATTTGTGATGATATTTGTGAGTTGTTGTCTATAATATATCGCATTAGGTCGATGTTAGCTGTTATGTCAATAGTGACATGTTACTCAATTTTTTTGTGTCGTGTAAATCAAATATTATAATTCGTCAGACTTGTTATTGCAAATCCCATCCCAGTACGTGCCCTTTTTTTAAAAAAAAGGATTTCACCACAGTCATATTTTTGCAATCGTCACTTAAATGATTGTTCTAGCGCTCTCAGGTTGCTTGAACGAATGACTAGCAAGGCCGTGACTGTGCATTTGATTACATCATATTTGTCTGATGAATGTCTAAATGTAGCCAGCAAAAATGTCGGAATATCTATCAAACATATGACAATCGGTCAATCAGTATGTGACTAGGACTAACAGCACCTTATCAAACTACTTACATCAATGAGAGCAGCTTCTCTTTCGCACGCGAGTCTTTAATTGCTCGTGTCAGCGTTGTCATACCAAGGGGACTGATTCCACATCGGTCTAATCTGTAAAAAAAAAATCTATATTTTGTGATCCGTTCTAGATTGTTCTATCATTTTCATTAATCAATGTGTTTTTATAATAATGATAATAATAGTACGATTATTGATAATTGGATAAGCTGAAATTATATCACTAATTGATGAATTTATGTATGATGATTATCCTCAAACATACTTAATATGGCTGATGCGAGCAGCTGTATTAATGAAGTATCCGATGGAAGAGAGATGATGAGGAAGAAGACCTGCAGGCATGTTATCTAGATCCAACATCAGTCCCTCATCTGTCTTCACCAGCACAGCTTCACAAACATTATCTATAATCTCATCTAGTCTGCTCTCATGGTAACATCTTATCAGCTGTAACTTTGCTAGTTTAGATGTCCCACCACTTCCCTTCATACTTGTCATAAACTGATGTAGTGGAGATTCATAAGAGTTAGATATATCTTCACTCCTATTGTCTAAGCACTTTAATAGTTTATGCCCGAGTTGTTTATCTCCCAGTAATCCTGCTGTGTAAAGTTGGACATTGTCCTGTGTCCGAGAGTTCTCATGTACTGTAGATATTGCATCTACATCTGCTTTTTTCCAGGTCAGACAAACATGCAAAGCCGTGAGAAATTCTTGTATTGTCAGATGAGGGAATGAAGCAGAGATAACTTTTCCATCAACATCAGAACTTCGGTAGATTTCTAAAAGTGCACTGACTATTTCTTCATCTGCATCCTCTAGTCCAGCTGCATGCAGATCAGACTCGGTGAAGATGATTTTCCTAGTTTCGGATAATTGACCATTTGCTGCAAGTCGGCAGAGGCCATTCATGCTGTTAATTTGCTCTAGAGTTAAAGTCATGTTATGTGTACCTTCAATGTCAGTTCTTTTGTTCATGATATCCAAAAGGATTCGCGCTGTAAACTGGGTAATTGTGTTCAGTTTAACGGTTGAAGTGTTACCTTCATGTTTAGCAACAATAGCCGTTAATAAAACACAGTTCAGTGGAACCACACAGTGAACATGTAACTGTGTTCTAGCTGATAAATATTCGGTCACATATCTATGTTTGTCTCGTTTATAATCACACACAGCAAAACTGCATTCATCTATAGCGTCTTCATCAAACCCTAGAGCTACAACAACCCGTGGTATTAAATCCATCTTAATCGTTTCTACAGGTCTAGTGGTTAAGATAACTGTAGACGACTGAACTAATGTTCCATAAAGTAGAGACTTGATTAGATGCGGGATCGGCTCTTTTGACTTGAATGTGATATCAAGAGTGTCTTGTTTATTGCTGCTCGAATCATCCCACCCCGCTAACTCATCTAGTCCATCAACAATAAAAAGTATATTTGTTTCATCTTTCGCGAGTTGGTATACAATATCTTCTTCTGTTTTATCATAAAACGGGTTATTATGAAAGTGACAAATTAGTTCTGCTAAACTCATTCGCTTCTTCTCTTCAATCAGATTTGTCATTTGTCTACATTCCATATAAAACACAAATTTGAATCTGTCTTTCCAAAGAGTTCCGTTCGCCCACTGATAAGCTAATGTTTGTGCTGCTGTGCTTTTTCCTGTTCCTGCTGCTCCACAAAGAAGAACTCTGGGAGGATTATTGTCTGGAATGTCATCTAATATTTCATGCAGCTGAACATTTCTCTGTTTATTGAAAGCCTGTGCAGTTCGAATTATCTTGTCTTCATCAAGGTCCTTTGTTCTCTCGCATACAGCCAAATTAATATAAAAAACTCCTTCATGTTGTGGTAAATACTTTCCGCTTAGTTTTCTATTGAGTGTGGTCAGTTTCTTCATGTGGAAGTCTCGGAGTCTGCTCACAACACTCTCAATCTCGGC
>JAXGGS010466594.1:22245-38591 GCA_035585475.1 Armandia brevis
ACTAACAGTTGGTTTAGAATAGTACTAACAGTTAACCAACAAGAGCACGTGCAGCACTAGAATAATACTAACAGTTAACCAACAAGAGCACGTGCAGCACTAGAATAATACTAACAGTTAACCAACAAGAGCACGTGTAGTACGGGAATGATATACTGATACGTTCTAATGTTATCAAACAAAATGACTTCAAATGATGAGATAGGTCCATGTGATAATCCGCGATCTATAAGACTCTAACAAGCATAAACTGGGTTTTGCGAATATGCTCCACCCTGAGCAAGTGCAAGCATGGCGAGGCAACCGCCATGCTCAGATTAATCGATACGTCTGGCCTAGTGTGTCTATAATGCTCCACAACACAGACGGATCAATGAATTAATCAATATACTATTAATCCCTTGCTCAACAGGTAGCTCATCATCACACAGCAGGATCAGCCAGGTGAACAGAGGATAGACATTCAATTAACAGGTTAAACGTGACAATCGGTGATTCTGTTAGAGAAAAGCCGATTGATGCCTTAATGCCGGGTATAAGCATGACATCAGTATTCTGTTTTTAGCACCATTGGTATTTAACCACGAACTATAGTATGGTGACCTATTGAAAAGTTTACGTCATTTATGTGATTGTTTAAATACATTCTCGATGTGTGATCTAAATCAGCTTTAATTTAAATTTGTAAATAGTTGGAAACAAACGTGTCAGCGCGAATAATTCAAAGTAACATTTATTTATGTCATCTATGGTAAGAGGGAGTTACAAGAATGAGGCTGAAGTAACCGAAAACTTTAATTAAAACTCATTTAGAGGGTTACATACATTACCAAATATAGTCTGTATACATCACGAGAAAGGTCTTGAGGAGGTAAAATTCAATTAATATAAGCTAGAAGGTATTTAGTAATTAAATCTTAATTGATACAATTAGGAAGTTGAACATTTAAAGGTCAGTATACCCACATAAAAGCTTTAAAATAAGTCAAAAACAGGTCGTTTTACAAAGAAAACTCCAGATAATTATGTAATATGATTCATAAGGATGTGCTAGTGGTGAACTTTAACAAAATTATGTAATCACCATTCCGGACGGTTCAATATATGTGGAATAGGTCATGTTATTAATGAATCAGATGAAAGATGGCATGCCTTGCGATTAGTTCCACGGCGAACGTTCATAAATGTAAGCCATTTGGAGGTAATTGTTGAACCGTAAGTTTCTAGCTCATGTGTTTTCCATCTATGACGTGTTAAGGTTTCTCTGTTTGTAACGTGGGTGTTGAGTTCGGCTCCCCAGCTCCGAGTTGAGTAGATTGAAGTTGAGTAGCGCCGAATTGAGCAGGTCGCGGACAACAGGTCCCAGTCCATTTGTGGTCAGACGGCGATACATCATTCCTGACACGTCCATTTTTATCACGTTCCCTGAAAAAAATTGGATTGGTCAGACTTGGTAAGTAATATGCACGGGCTGTGCCGGCGGCTGGGCAGGGGCAGACAGGGCAATATGGGGGGCAATACCCCGGAATTAGGCCGAATTAGTTCGGCACGGAGATGGGGGAAAGGTGGCGTGACCTTCCTGATCACTTTCTACCTAACAGACGCGGCAATAATGGAGTGATGGGAAGGGAGGAGAAAGGGGGGGGGGGAGTGAAGATAGGGGATGAGGTATATGGAAACGTGTTGCACAACATATATTTCACCAATTACACCACCCGGATCCATAGAATAATGTATGATACCAGAGTGTATTACATGTAAATTAGCAGATAAGGACATAAATAAAGTTCTAGTTCAAGTCCATCCTCGCGGGGCGAAGTGCGATACAAGTGGGAAAGTAGCCGGTGGAGGCAGTCTTCTCACGTAAAAAGCATATCATACCGCCACTCCCTTTGAACTTGTTTTGATGTATAAATGGAGGTCACTCCCTGGCCGCCTTTCTCCTTGAAAGCCAAAGTTGAAGAAGCTCAATCCAATCATGACTGGTAGCAATCACCGATGTATAATGTATCTTTCAGCACTGACCGCTGCAGACAATTTTGCTCGCTATCACATTACCCCAGCGTTTCATGTCTTTAAACTCCGCCGTCTCCGGCCCAATTTCACCAACACGAGTAGAATTTTAACCGGGTCGGGGGGCAGGGTGCGGCCTTTGTCCGGGTGAATCGGATTGGCAGCCCAGCCAAGCGATTAGTGAAAGCAACGGTGTCCGTCTTCAAGTATAAATCCCCACTCTCTCGATCTGTCGTCTTTAATTTCACCTCGTCACTGGACAGGGAGGGAGGATACAAGTCGGGGGAGGGGGCAGACGTGTGCGGAGTGTAAAATGTGGGTATGTCTGATTTTACACGAGGAGGACTAATACCAAACCCGTGTCAGGGTCGATTTTTGTGTTATCGCGACGGTCTTTGAAATAAGGGTATAAATATCGGCATCTTCATGTTATAAGTAACTAAGCCTGACCAAACATTTAATCAGACGAATACAGTGTCTTTCAGTAATATAACTACAGTATTCTCATCGTGTCCACATTTAAAGCGTCTATGTTTCCGCATGGATCCACTAAAACACGTTAATTAAACGCTCTCCTCGCAAATGTATTGTTCGCGGCAACAATTTATAGCTTTAATGTGTTATAAACATATAAACATTCACAATGCGCGCACTTTTACACCGACATCTGGGCTGGGAAGATACAAAAGGGCCACCTGTTCCCGAAACAAAACGCTGCATTAAATAATAACTCCAAACTATAGAAGTGAGACTAAACTACCTCAACACTGCAACAGAATGATTTGTTCCTCAATAAATTTCTAAAGAGTGATCGGGCTGTCTAATAAGTATTCACACCATTTTGAAATCCACTCGAGAGAGTGAATACTTCCGGGGTTCGAAAACTTAGTTAGAATGCTAATTATCATCACCAATTGAAAATTTTATTGTAAATGTTACAAACAATTATCTTTTGATCATCCGTCAGCATTACCTATTATCTTATTAATTAGGTACTATTAATTAATATATGATATCAAGTAATTGCTTTATGTATCCCACACGGATAGGCAGTTGTAATTGATTACCAAATCCCAAATATATAGCACTAGGTAATGTAAAACTACGTCATGATTTCCTTTTTATGTTACACTAAGGATGTCAAAGACATATACTAAGTTAAAATGTTGCCCGTAAGAATCACATGTGAACTACTTATGCGGCTTTTTGATTGCATTTAGTTACTAAAGGCACCGTCTCATCTGGACTGATGATACCGGTCAAGGTGAAGCATTGCTGGGAGGAAGATGTTAAGGTGATTTTTGATACAAGGTTCTTTCCTGAGGCGGGGGTGAGAGACACTTTGCCCTAATACGGTTACTCCCCTCATGGTCACACCTCCCCTTGGGCCCCACCCTAACCCCGCCACCTAGAAATGGCTCTCCCATCGTTAAGCTACGGCCTTCCTCGGATTTCCCCCGTCATCCAGGCAGAAGTTTGTTATTTGCTCGACTCATCCACCCGAGAAGGATTTACTTAGCTGGTAAATTACCCAAATTTGGCGAAGCATCCCTGCCCTGTTTGTAGCGTGCTCGATGGCCCGTTGCGCCGCTTCTCTGCCTCTCGTCAGACACCTGCCGCAGCAGCCTCGTGAGTCCTGAACATCTGCAAGAAAAATCACAAAACCGTTACTTAGGCGCTGGTAAATAACGGCATCTTAAAGCGGTAAGTGATTACGAGGAGGGCGTCACGTCATCTGGTCACTAGAGGGGCACGTGTGGTGTACGTCATGCTCGGGTGGGTGAGGTAAACGCGTTAATTCACAGAGGGAGGCTGGCCTGTGCCACTTCTACATTCTACATGTACTATTCAAATGTCAGCCTGGAGAGAGGGGGGGGGGGGGCATAATTAGCCGGGGTACAGAAACAGAATATGTCAGCAGATGGCGTGAATGGTGAGAATCTGGACGATAATGGAGCATATCCACGTGTGGTTCCTTGCTGTAGAAAAGGTGCAAACCAACAATTAAGGCATGAATGTGTCATGGAAAGCTTGAATTTATTGTATTGTGTGGAACCCTAGAAGTCTGGCAGGTAGAGACTAACAATCAATAAACCTTATAATTATCGTGCCACTAATTCGCAGGTACACGACGAGAGCTATCAGATATTTCAACAAAACATTTAAATCATTATCACAGTATAATCTGCATGTACATTTAAATCATATACATTGTAGTAATAATTTGATTATGGGCAAGCATTTCTCTTGGCGATGAAGAGATGTCGGATAAATTTACTGAGCGGGTAAACGCTCTCGTGACAAGCATAGTAATATAATACATCAAAATAATCAGCATAGACGATGAATTGCAATAAAGGTAAATTTAATACTTTTCAAAACGTCTATATTATTGTCGTCAAATTCAAAAGAATGAAAAATAAAATGGAAAACTCCACATGTATTGGTGGATGAGTGTTATTTTGAGATCAACTTTTTGTCACACGTGACGAGTTATTAGTTTAGAAAAGAAATTCGATTGTTCGGAGTATTGTAATAGGGCACGTGGCCTTTTCCTGGAGCCTCTATGCAGGGATAAAATATGCACAAGATAAAGATAAGGCTTGATATGAGTAAACAGAAGGGATTCCGGGAGCAAACACAGTCCAGGTGTCGCAAGTTTACATAAATACAATAAAAGTTTACTGGATAAAATCGATGAGGGTAGAAGGAGGTGACTTCAGGGTTCCTGGCTTCCAGGGAGAGGGGAGATGAGGGGGGCAGGTGTAGGGAGATGGGGTAAGGAGTGATGTACTCATACAACAGGTGACGGCGGATTGTTCAGTGAATATCTGATCAGAAACTTTGGAGACTTCTCTATCCTAAGCTTTAGGAGTTAAATTCAATTTCATTATGACATGGGAACAGAAAGCAGGATGCATCAAATCAAATTTTGAATATAAGTGAATGAACATACACCGCGCATTGCCTGGAAAACAATGATGGATAAACAAGATTTTAATGAGGTCACCAGGGGTCAGTTAGTGTTTAAAAGCACAACACCCAGACACGCAATAGAAAAATCAATTCTAGGCCGTTTTCAAACAAATTGGCTATCATCCAAAATATAAAATCAAATTTGTTCTTGTGCAGCTCATTTTTGACATTAATCCGTGCATGTCAAATGAGATCCTGACAGTCAAAATTAACTTAATCATATTAGACCCGCGCTTATTGCTGAAATTTCCTTTTACCGAATTACAACAAATTAGGGATAATCGTACGCCCTACATTAGTTGGGCGAGGCAATTATTCCAATTATATCCTAAACCGCTGCCGATAAGAAGCGGTATTGTGGTGAATCTGAAAAGGTAGACCTGAACATCTATGATCAAGTTATACCGCCCAATTAAAAACTACAGGTGTGTTCGTCAACCGAATGAGATGGAGCCATTAAGCGGCTAAAACCGGTCAATGGGAAGCTGTAAAGATGAGATGTTACTGATGGTAAATCACATCAAATGCAAATTATGCGTGACACCAGGCTTAGAAAAAACTGGGCGGATACAAATTTCATAACGTGAGTCACCTATTTGCATTCATATTTCGCTCATCAGGATTTCAATTGAGGAAACGTCAATTCACGTTTGTTAGATTTATAAGGATATGTTTTGTAAAAGTTTTGCTGCGATTAAAAGTAATCATGGGCCATATCAGACGCGCATTTGAAGTAAAAACGCCAAATTAATGTGGGTTAATTTATGGCGATATTGATTATTATAATGAGATGCAAATCTCTAACCAGTTGGCTCGTGAAACTGGTTTTCAGAGCTTGTCGATAAAAATAGATCCGTCTCATCGTGGGCTTTAGGCCAAAGCAATTATTCTATGCGCGGTAACTTTATACCGTGACAGGCGCCAGCGTGCATTCATTAGATCCCAAAATAAAAAGTATCTCAGACTATGAAGAGGGAAATAAACCATGATACATGAAGTTACTTGAAATACGTAAATATAAGTCGATACTTCTAAGTAGTCAAGATGTAAGTACATTGTACAAACTATTTTAAGTTGCGTGGCGAACTATTCAACAGCTGCGCAAGTTTCTCATATTATATATTCTCGCATTTAAGTCACCACTTATAAGTATTGTATTTCAGGTTATATGCCGAAGATTCTGCGATTAATTTCCTTGCCCATTTACACTTTACAGCCAGCGCCAGCTGTGCATCCATCTTAATCCGCCAGACAACTTTTACATGTTTCATCGGAAAGCATCGTTAAATTAGTAAAACCAAGAATCGCAGCCATTTAGCCTAATCCTAGAAGCACGCTTCTATGATAATGCATGCAAATTTTCAGAGCTCATTAGCATACAGCTGCCTGGCACGAGCCTTCCAGGGGGAGATAGTTTATCTGTGCTAGGAAAGTACACAGTGGCTGAACAAATATAAAAGCTAACATAATAGCGCGGACAAAATTAGAGGGGGAGGGGTGCATTCGAACTGCACCTGCCGGGGCCATTTGTGGTAAACAGGTTCAAACAATTCAACTTTACCACGCTTCGGAAAACCTAACCTTCATCCAACTCTTCACCAATTTCTATAGCTTTACACATAAAATCTAACACCACTTTCAAATTAGCTTTATAAAAATTATTCGCGTCTACATTGACAGTGAAATATAACAATATAGAAGAGAAGCGTGCCATTCACGAGCCCAGCGCTGAAGAAAACTTGGTGAACTGAAATGACGACTTGAATTACACCGCTTTGAAGTGTCAACTTTGAAAGGCGACAAGAGCGAGCATTGATTCAATACGACAATAGATATTTAGTTTTGCTCGTAAATCATGCTTCACTAATAATAACCGTTATCAGCAGGTCTTGTAGAGTGTTTGATGAACTTTTCATCTTATCTCCCTATCCCGCACGGTGGGAAGGCGAGACGGAGGGAGACAAGCGCCTAGAAATGTAGCTTAGCCCCCGTCAAGGCTGCCCCTCTCCCAAGCACCATCTGCCGGCCCACTCCAAACCCTTGTGTACACACATGCCCAGAAATCACACTGACACCAGGGCCTCTTCCACTCGTGGGTTTCAAGGATCCTCCCTTGCAGTAAATATCACCCACAGCTGGGGCGGCGTGTGTGTGTGTGTGCCACTGAGGGTGGAGACGGGGCTTGAGAGCGTCAAGGGTCCTGGTCCCTGATATGGCGCGCGGAGACAGTGACACGTTCCCCTCGTGTCACATCCCTACCATTACAACACTCCAAGATGTTTGACTTACAACTCTGAAGACGTGAACTGTCACAATAAGGGGGATAATGACGCGATATGTAGCTGAACATATACACTCGCAATCCTCTAATCATATCAATATGAATTTAAGTACAAGTCGAGATAAAAGTGTCAATAAAAACACATCTGCTTGGCTAGCATGACGATTTGTTACCATCTCTGATCGGTACTATGTTTGTCAGGAGGATAGAGTAACCTTCATTTAACCAGGCAAACGCTTTAAATTAGCTTGACAAAAGTATGGAGAAAAATAAGAAAGCCATACAGCACATAAATTGATATTTACAAAGGGACGCGACTAGTACAGAAAATTTTCTTTAGGTTTTGACCCCCCGCCGAACACGTCAGAAAAGTACGAGTGGTCTCCTCTATTGCGTTTGACAGCTCGTAAATCTTATTATTTTCAATAATGTGCGCGATCACAGCAATGGTGCCATCAATAACTCTAGACTGAAGGACACAGGCACGCTATTCATAGTCAATGATAATCGAAGGACAACTTAAAGTATGAGCAATTGTCTTTTTATGGATTAAAACAATATAACGAACGGAAAATTAGAACCAGGAACAATTTTCACATCCTTCGATCGAACATTGGGCCCTATCAGTTGGTGTAAAAAGTACAAATTAGTGCTGAATAAATATGACGCCACATTTGTCTGGTGTAACCAGATTAAGCACTTGTACGGCTCCTCGGTCTGTGTGCTCGCTGATAATGACAGCGTCAAGGCTGAATGATAACCGAAACGTGAGGAGCATCTCTGATCTCCTCCTGTGTGACTCAAAGCGCTGCAGCAGCAACCAGAAAGCTTAAGCACTCATCGCAATCCGCATCTTCGCATCTCATTAGTGTGGTAATTAAGCTCGCTGCCTCTCCGGCGGAGCTTGGATACACGAGAGTCACAGACAAGTGGGAGCCCGCGAGGAGGTGCTCTAAATAATAAACTTCTTCAGGAAAACACAACGAGCAAAGTTTAAACACGAAACGGGAAAGATGAGAGCCAACAGACTATAAGATCACAGATGAATGCGATATGAACGCAACACAAGACAATGCCAGTGACAGCAAGAGCAACAGATCATGCTTTTTATTACATTAATAGAGTGCGCTAATGAAAAATAATAAACCATCCGATGCAGTTCATGTCTCTTTTTAATTTCATCAGAATCCAAGCACGCAAAACGGATGGCATGACACTGGAGAGAACAGTCCAACAGTGTCGACACCTGGCGGTAAAGGTGAAAGCGTCATTCGCCTTTGCCCTATATTATCTGTCCTCTACAGTGTCGGTTGTTGGCCAGAAAGTCATTCACTCTAATTTCTATATAAAAATCCATCATATTAAATTGATATGACTAGGATGATAAGTCGGTTATAAACGCTTATCAAGATGACATGAAGATGACTGTGGCCATTAAATAGATAGAGAGAAAAAGTGAAGACGTTGTTTTTCCTTTGCTAATGATCTTAGGTGTCATAAAATAGATAAAATATCATTGTTATTTGCCGTATTTTGTTTCATGGCCTGAAAATAAACTGTTATCACTGATGGAGCTGTCGAATATCAGGCTCTACCAGTCACTGATACACAGGTAGCTAAATCCGATAGCAGGTGTTTTAATAAGACAAACTACTAAATCAATCACGTGCACGGGAGGCAGGTGAGAGAAAACAATCACTCAGACGGGTACACGTAACATCTCAGGTATAGGTGATAACTTCACCAGATTACAGGTAAATCCCCTGATGATTGGAGGTAAATCTCCGGGGTGTAGATACCTGGCTATCACAGTGCGCTGCTTCTCTCACTCTCCTCCTTATTGGCGATAAACCGTTGATGTATGGGGCACTAATTCGGTGATAATTTCTTTATGAAACAGTCGGCGGGCGGCAGATTAGCTCTAATTAAGTAGATATTAAGATGTCTGGACAGGTAAAGATGACATGCGGGAGATACACATCGGTAAACATCTCGATATTATCTGATGCAGCTCTTTCATGTGGCCATTTCGTATGCAAGTAAACTTTCAAACACAAACATATATCATCTATGTAACCCACTACACTGTATGTAAGCCGATGTATGTCAGAAGTTTAAAGGTTCACCAGAAATAGCGAGTCGAAAGGACTTATTCAAAGGATTGAGAGTTCCATAATAATTAATATACCTGGTTTATATTCACATAAAAGGTTTCAGAAACGTTGATGATGTTGGTACATGGTCGGTTAGATATACGAAAATGTACCCAGTAAACCGTGAGTTACGTCCATGAAAGGTCAACTGGGGAAAGTAGCCAAAGTCATACAACTAATAAATCTCTTAATTTCATGGATAAATACGTTCACCTCATAGATCTAGCCCTGACCATAGACCATTTACAAGCTTAACAGTAAGTGTCATGTCATGTACAATGTACAACTCAATGCCTAGATAACAATATATCACATCCAAGGCAACATTATCAATGCAAACACTTATGCTTCTTTTATTTATCTATAAGATGAGAATCTAACACAAGGTTTTACATATAACAAGGTCAGTCGTATGTTACATAAACGAGATGAACTGGATGAAAGTGGGTTAGGAAGGACGGGGTATTTGGTAATACAGCAAGGTTGAGGAAACCACCTGAGAGATTCCCAGGTACCTTTTAAAACTAGGGTTCGGGGCTTGGGAAACAACATGTGTAAGACAAAAGTGATAGTACATAACAAATAAATACACATGTCAAGGCTTAGAGTAAATAATATACCTTTGACATAACAGAAACTTGAAAGCCCTGAGGAGCGAGTCCATATTTCAGTAGAAACATGTTTTATCATAGATAAAATTTGAAAAAGATATTACCCGGTACATGAAAAGTCTAAAAAGCCTGCCAAGATTGTCTAAGCATCTTGTCAACGTATAAACAGTTCAATACAAAATGCACACACCACTGTCATAAATGCATGGAGATACGAAGGTGTTAATCTATTAATTTATTGAAAGGGTTAAAACGAAGACAAACAGCTCAAGTGTTGATCACCTGTTTGCCAAATGTCCAGTTTAAATCTGTGACCTGGGTCACGTCATTACCATGCGAACAGGAACACCTGGTACAAGAGCTACCATTGATACTTGAGGGGAAAAGGTGCAGAAGCTACAAACAGTGGTTTTATTGAATTCATGTGTTTTTGTGCTTCTTTTTTTATCAAAGGGATCGACAAAAAAGAGCATGAATATTCTGAATGCTATTAACAACTATTTCACCAAACGCCATTAGCTTCTGAATACCAAATTAGAAAAACCAAAATAATATTAGTCAAGTTAACCCCGATGACGTTGAATTATTTCTATCGTTATTCCTCTGCCATTCAAGCAAAGTAATTAAACCATTTGCATAATAAATATATCGAGCACACGCCATTCTGTCTTGTCCTTACAACATCAATAAAGTTTCACATTTGCTGATGAGCGGGAATTGATAATTCACAGAAAGGTAAAGAAGAGCAAATTACCGCGTTTGTACCGAGTCCATTAAGGGAGAAGAAGAGAAGATAGCGGGGCTCTAGAAACAGGCACCAACATCCCCGGGAAATCAAACGTGCATTTTTTTACGCTGGCGGGAGCAAACATCGCCACAACACCTGATCGATCAGAGGACGGGGAGAGGGGAGCTCTCAGATTACAGGTACGCCGGGTAAGTGCCTCTAATCCTACGGATAATCAGGTAATTATCCATCACAGCTTAACGCACTGCACCTGTGTGCGGGTAGTCGTGGGAACCGTACACCTGTCGCTAATGGGGATAAGCAGATAATCAAGCTACCTGGATGACTTTATCAGTCATGTCTCTACCTGAGATATACACGAAAGTGCGCGGCAATCAATTAAAAAGTCTCAAGTAAATGCAATGTATAAAGTTAGAAATTCTCACATGAAAGGTTCCTCTTGTTCAATAGTATCAATTTGATGTACAAAGTGTAATCACTGATTAGGTCAGCACAAAATCAACGGTCAACATGGTGATAATGAAGTAAATAAAACACTTTACATATCAATTTAAAGATGAAATCGGTGATGATTATCATATTGGATTAACAGCTCCCACCTAGTGTTCTTATGTATGTATTCAGGAATTGAAACAATTTAAGTTTTATTCTAAATAAAAGTCAATATATATATATTATGAGACGGACGTTATGCGTATGATAACCAGTTCCTGAGGTAAGATTATCTCATACATGTAGTTAATATTAAAATAATTTATTAACGCGGAAAGATTAGGTCGGGTGATATCATCCTGATGTAAGTCAAATAGCTGCTTGCTGTGTCATGGTTAAATAACAGATTTAGATCAAATTATCAAATTACAATAAACGCAACAATAAACGAGAATCACGAGGAAATCTAACCTAGCCTTTTAAACCGTTCAACAGTAGATATCATCTAGAAGGCTGCACGATATAAGGCGGGGTATCCTATAAGGCGGGTTTGTCGTGTCCCCCCAATTGTGTTTTTAGTTGTTCTCTATAATGCGAATCAAAGGTCACGCATGTGAATACACGGTGCTCGCTGTCATGCCTTTTAAGGCTTGTACCCCGCTACCCCCTATAGAGAATATCTACAGTATCTACTGTGTATAAATTTCACTGAGTAACTATAGTTTTGTTTTCAGGTTACAAGTATGTGTATAGAATTGTATTAATGAATTACACGTTCCAGACAAAAACTGGTAACTGGTGTCCGCAGGAGAGAAAGTAGTGCGTTATAATACCAGAGTTCACTACCAATTGATACGAGAGGCTTTTTCAAAGTGAGCTCAAACCTGATGGCGGGTTTAAGAAGAGACTCGCCTTCCCCGTCGCCACCCAGTAACCATGGTGACATGTACCATGAAGCAGGTGCACCTGAGAGGGGGTCCCCCTGCCTTTAATGGATTTTAATCCAGGCTCAGGGCACTTTCATTATCCAAATCTCATCAAAATCACAACTGCAAATTTTTCCACTAATCATACATAACTTCATAGAAATCTTTTTGAATTGGGGCGCACATCGAGGATATCCATCATTGATTCCCCAGAGAAATCGGAGTGATGCACGTGCATTGTAAAGGCCTGTCGTTGCCAGTCTGCGAAAGATAACAAGTTAAATCAGCCCTTCACTTTCGCAGAGACGGATTTTCAGGTTTTTTCTTAAATCAGTCAATGAGCTGGGAGACAGAGCGGAGAGGGAACGTAATACTCCAGTCATTAATTATTAACAGGGGGAGCTTACGGCAAGCCTTTCATTCACCAACTTCAACAGACAAGGCTTTATCAATAATACAATTAACAACAGAAATCCTGGGAAAATAATCCAAAGCACACCCATTCATATCGATATCAAATTAAATAAATTTATGCCGAGTAGGAAATGCCAATGAGAAAATGCGTACCGTTGAAATCGCATAAAAACATGGTGATTTAGCGAGGTTTTTTGTCACGATAAAACAATCTATAAATGTTGAGCGCCGGCGCAAATACAAATAGTGATTGCTTAAGGATATGGATGAGTGAAAACCGAGACGACGCCGAGGAAATGAAATGACCTAGAAAAGTAACTGAGCACAATACGTCAACAGTTCAATTTGTATACACGAGCACGAGCTGCAAGTCGAGGTGTTAGCTGATGCCATTGACCCAACTACTAAAATATCAGCACCAAGGCTGAGCGTTCTGACATTGACGTCACCACTTATAAGTATAATTATGCGCCCATTAAGAGTCACATAATTGCATGAAGTTTACCTCGATGTTTGTCAATAGACTAAGTGCGCGCTAAAAGCGTGCGATTAAAAAACTGTCGCATGAATGTAAGAAACTCAACACACACTGGATATAACCACTTCATTTATATTAAAAGCTCGAGTTTCACAGTTTACTCGTTACAACCTTTTAGAATACTGGTTACAGCACTCAATAGATGGTTTTATTTAAGCGGGTAACGGGAGATGCGAAATGAACCACATCAATAACCCAGGGTTACACCGAGTTCACGGGACTAAAATAGTCGCGCCAGTTATATAATGTAGATGAAAACTGATCAGCGGGTAGTATTCGAGCTACATCACAGGTGAGAACGCTTGTAATCACCAGGTAACTCACTTAATCAGGCGTGCACACCTGCAGCTCTCATTACCAGTCTTCATCCGCCACCGTTTCTAGCGGCTAAATAAAAGCGGCGCTAAACTCGGACAACGGATCATTAGATGTGTTACAATTAATCAGATTGACTCGAGATTAATTCTTAAGTAATATTGTGTAGTAAACATCGTGGGAGCAGAGAAGCCGGGAACAATGTCGCTAATCTTGTTATTATACGTTAATCCTTCGCCTGTCACCAGTCACCTTTACAATAACACCCTATAGGGTTCCCGGTTGCCATGACACCCGATCTGCCAGCTGCAGGTACCCAAGAGAGAGAAGGGTCCTTGATATGGCCGAAATCAAGAATTTCCCAATAGGATGCCCTTATCAGAGATATTAATGTCACAGCTACAGTGCAATGATTATAATAATACCGGGGCGATGATCCCCTGGACACATTCATAATGGGACCTTCAGCGCTTTAGGGGGGCGTTATGTAATGTTTTGATAATTGTGCAAAATCACTCGAGCAATTGTATTCGCCGATGTCATGGTGATAATGCGTATCTATAGAAACAATAACTATTGTAAATATGTAATTATGAGGGAGTTGTTGGCCGGCATCGCTATACAGACAATGGTCAAGTGACCAAACGGTGGCATGTCTTACAACTGAGCTGTTAAGTACACATAACTGATTTCATTTATCAATTAATGGTCAGGCGCTAGAGAACAGATGGCGAACGGTGACACCAGAAATGACCATAATCAGAGTAATTGTCTTGGGTATGTTAAAAGTATGACAGCCAAAATACGCGCAAATATTTACACATAAGCTGTGATCATTCGACGATCTATCCTCATGTCGTTAATTATTACAATAACACCAAACTCGTGGCATCTTTCGGGCCGACCTGGATTTAAATGGATGTTTTGGCAGAGAATGTCAAATTTCAATAGGTGTTTAATGCATAATTGAAGAGGCTAGTTTGGCAGAGAGATGGAAGGAGTTGTTCGCTGGTCACGTGCCAAGAGCGGGCACATGTTCTCCTCAAAGCCAGGACGTGAGTCATCCTCTCATGACGTTTTTTCCAGGGAGGGTCGGAGCTAGTCGGGGGGCAGTACCAAGTATTCCACTTGTCTAACTTGTCGTCCTCTTTAACATGCTCACGACGTGCGAGCCACTGATTCTCATCCCAGGCGACGTTTTTTATGAATAAATAATACCGAAATAATTGGTGAGCCGGAAAACAATGACTAGAGAATAAGGAGCACGCGCCATTTTTAGTTAAAGAGCAGCATCAAGGATGGTTAATATAAAACATGAGATACCAGGGCATCAACTCAGATTATTATTAAATCATGTTCTTTCCGATTCTACATAAATCAATCCTGGGTAATCAATGAATTATTGTACTTATGATGAGAAGTTCTATATAAAACATGAAGCGTTTTGCGACGCTGCTTTTGATTAACGAGTGGAGGCCCTGGTAGCTGGTACCTAAGTGGCCAGGGTTGACATTTCTGTGGCTTGCCTGGCCCCAGCCTCCCTCCCGCCCCTGGTAAACCCCATTATCCGCAGCCATGCCCCCTCCCTGCCCTCTGCCAGGGATTATGACATTTTTCTAATATTGGTGTGTTGTCTCCGAGGAGGATGGCGAACATTCCCCGGCGTGTCTGCTCGGCTAGTCCCCGGCTTGGCACGCATCGCCCGGGGCTAGGACACGCGGCGCCGCCCGTGCATGTCAATCTGCAGGCAGCACATCATCGGCGAGTCTCATTACACCAGCGTGGATATTACATTCTACTGTCTCTCATTACACTAAATATCAGCGCATTGTTACAAAAACCAGCTTAGCTGAGACAGGTTGAGTCTGACCTTTTAGTCTGATCGTGCATATGAAACTGTCATAGGCTGCGAACAAATAAGAAAAACTCAATTCATTTTCAGGATTAGTTAGGTATTCAGTGTTGAAAGTTTAGTACATTGTAGTTTTATAAGAGAGAATAAGTACGACATGTGTAAATTCCAAATCATTACTATTAATTTGGTTCATTCATGAAATGCAAACGCATGTTCCAAATGTATCTTATTAAAGTGAAAACGTCTCCTCTATCACTGTACCAGAACTGAGGCTGAGCTCAGCGATATCAAGACAACCGTGATGCAACAACTTAACCATGAATTTGGCCAACATTTCAAAGTGTTTGACAACAGTTCTATCACTTAGAATTCGTCAAAATCGATATTGCCTGCAGCCCATATGTACTTAGTGCCATCAGGAGCTGACGGGGTGAGGAGGAGAGGACGGGGATGAGGGCTCATATCAGCTTTAATTTGTGCCCGAGCACTTTGCGTATTTGTTTAAAAGATAAACATTCGAGGCGGTGGAAGGATACGGGCCAAATGAAAACATCGCTGGCATAATTGATAAATTTTATTTCTATTCACGTAGGGAGCCATGCTTCCTGGAGGGCCAATTGTCTGTCTTGGCAATCACATCTCACGATAATACCCCGGAAATATGTTCTTTTAATAAGTAGAGAGATAAAAATCAATGCTGTAAAATGAGCCATCATGCATGAACTAGAGCAGTTCATTACTTTTCCATTCGTCTCAAATTACTCAATAACGAGTGTGAAATTAAGTAAAACTGAAAAACAACTGTTAGTCAGTCTATATCTCATGAGAAAATGTTCGCCATTCTTTTTAATGACGATTAATATTAAAACTAAGTCATATAATAAGTACCAGATAATATGTAGCACATATATAATAGTTGTGAATGGTGTAATCGGAAGTATGATGCTGTAAGGTACAGTCAATGTCAGCTTTAAGTGAACAATTTCTTTAGAATCTGGACACCAGATGGATATTACGTGATCATCTGAATTTACACAAGATTGAGCATTTTACCGGTATTCCTAGAAATAATCTTGTCTTTGCC
>JAXGGS010466594.1:41516-63577 GCA_035585475.1 Armandia brevis
ATATTGAATACATTAACAAAACGCGATATAATAATATTCGAGGAATTTTTGGTTATACGTTGGGATAATTAAATAGAAGACATAGTTATACATGTCGCTTTAGTGCATATCTATATATAGACTACCCAGAAATGAAAGCGGGACGTTTCTGATTTGATGACGGGATGTCAGTATGAAAATAGAAGATACAGAAGAGTGATTAAGAAATGGCAATGGGTACTGTGTCGAATTCTGAAAATAAATAAATTATAAAACAATGGGCTTAATTATCAAAACGAGATACAAGCTAAACTGTTAAATTATCACAATCAGTGATAGTGCTTATGAGCAATGGTTACTTACATTTGTCGACAGTATTGTATATATGTGCCACACCATCAAATTGCATTATTTTAAAGTTTGCGTCTTAAAACCGCCATAATGGGAATTATAATGGTCGGCTCATGACTTGATGAAAACTCATTTCCTTCCTTATAGCTCATCAATTCCCAGGTTGTCAAGGCAACACAGTCATTCTCAAGAACACGAGAGACAGCTAGAGAGTAACGTGTTAAAGTGATATTTGTACGCCCAAGATTCACCTTAGAAGTTTCTTAGCTCAAAGTTTACCATCCTGTCAACGCCTGGTCAGAAGCTATTCAAACAAGGCTTAACCGGTGACATGGTGGCAACATCTAAAAATAATAACCCTGAATTATGAGCTTATGCTAATGCCGCATCCTGTGGCTAAGCTTTCAACTTTTCAATATAGAATAGGCTCTAACAATACGCTGCAAAACACATTGTGGGAGCTTGTTTAAAGAGGAAAAGTTAAAAGGACAAAGTGGGTACACTGTAGCAAAATCTTCAAACATCCACTTCAAAGTTTTCAGGTCGCATTAAAGCGCAGACCGCCGTGCATGTTTAATATTCCCCAGGAAATTAAACAGATCTCATTGTAACAAATTTATATAGGTTTGAAAATGATAAAAGTGAGCATGTCTTGGGCTGATAATGGGCATTAATAATTCAAGCTGCTTGCTCGTTTGACATACAGCCATCACCCGGTGCGTGACACCGGCTATTCAGCCGCCGTTTCTCCCAAAAGTGGCAATTTTGTCGCTGCTCTGCCCCTGAAAACCAGTCGGTAATGAGAAACTTTAATAACATGACAATTTGGGGCCAGCTGTCGCCGGGAACGAGAGCTACATAACGGGTGATAACTGTACTCAGTCTCGCTCTGCTGGACACGTATCAATAGTAGCACGCTCCGCAACCCTCACAGCAGGTCTCCAGCGTGCTGCATCCCGCTCTTAAGGGGAGATCCCGCTAATCCCAAGTTATCACCCGTGAAAATCTGCGCGTAGATAACAGCCGAAAACAGAAACTTTCATACTTTGAAGTCTAGTGTTATTAAATAAAGTTGTTTTTTAATCATGGTGTGATCTTTCCGACCTCAGTTTTTCTGAGGCGATGAAAGGACAGCTCGGAATTATGCATGAGCGTTCTGTGCCCAGCATGTCGTCCCGTCTCTACTGGGGTAGTGCGCGTAACTAACGCTAACTAACAGCTGTAACGGGCGTGTCTCTGCCTCTCCACAAACCTCTCCACTAATGGCTCACCAGTCTTACGTGACTGATTGTAAACCCGCTATTAATAACTCACACTCTCATCAAATGTTGAGAGTTCAAATCATGAAATCAGAGAGGAGCTGGATTGTCTCGCACACCGATGTGACCACGCATCTCTCATGATTATGAAAGTCTTTAAAAAACGAATCGTGCCTTTTACAAATCTGAAGATATTGGTTATCTTAATGCGCCCGAGACTGAATTTGAGTCATTTCAATATCATAAATGCCTGCAAATACAAATAGTTTGCTCTCTTTACAATTCAAAGCTAGTGAGTAAATGGCTAGAGGTTAAAATTTGACCCGAATTGTTTTTCTCACGATCCCAGTTTCCCTAGGGCAGTCAAATTTAAATTATCAAATTTCAAAAACTGAGGTTAATAATTTCTAGCTTAAGATAAAGTTTTATTTGAGCAAATAATCCGAGAAAACTATTGCAGTCCATCATGATTTTATTTCACACCTGCACATTAACTTGAAGTAAGATGCTAAAAAAGCACGTCATAAATCCATATTTGGTAACATTCAGCATCACTTGCTATGGCGATTAATCAGACAAACCTCCTACTTAATACTGAATCTGTTAGGATGAGTTATGATTTGGGTACGGTGGAGCGGGCTTGCACCCCCCGGGGACCCTCGCGTAGCCCCTGGGACCCGGGTGTTATCAGGCTGGAGAGGGAGGACAGATGGTGTGGCTAGGGACGAGCAGGACCGGCTTTAACGATACACATTAATATTCACTCCTTCAAGTCGTCATTAATACCAGTCACACGCCAACTTTGATGAAAAACAAACGACAGATATGACTGTCATCGATAGTTATGCCATAATATTTAGAGGACGATTCTTTATTTTTAATCTGTCAACCGAAAATAAGTCTTGGTACAGTCCATGCTATAGCTAATTGCCAATTCAACAGCAGCCGAGGTAGATGAGTAACCTGGTAAAACTAAGCGAATTAATGCTGATAAAAGACGTTTTATTGAGACTAACGGAAAGCTTCTTAAAGTTGAGCAAATTAACTGTACATTGAATACAGGATATCCGATGATGCTCGTGATTTCACCTAGTCAGTCATGTGATATAAAAGAAACATTGTTAATCTTTGACAACGATGCGGTTTGCGTGGATACAGTTTGAACATGTTCCTGAAAATAACTTTTTCCTCTCAGGAATCTTCAAACGCCCACATTTTATCCTGAGTAATCATCACTAATTTTGTAATTAAATAAAACACTTACAGCTGCACACAATGATCTGTGTAATATTCAATTCGCCTATATATATGCACACACCTAATTATAAAGCTTCCAAGAACGCAGATGAACTTTATATTCACTGTAATTCTAGTACTCCATTCATTTCCTAGATATGCTCCGCTTTAACACTTTCAAGAATCGAAACGGTTGTGTGCGAGCGATGTGGTAATCTAGGTAGTGGTAATAAAGAATGAGCCCCTAACCGGGTGTAATTATACTTTTTCTAATCATCATTAAGCGTAAACTATTATTGGTAATCAGAGACGCACATCTATCGGCTGCATGTGTTGGAAATGGGTGTTTTAACATGTGTGGGAAAATCACACAAACTTTGAATTAATGGCTTGAGGATCAATTAAACCCGATCAATCAATGCGGGCGAGCGAAAACAATACCAAATAAATTGTGCAAACAACGACAGAACGAGGGAAAACCGGTCACAGCCCGGCCATTATTAAACCCCCAATTCATCGTCCAGTGTCCAGTATCTCATAGTATTAAGTTTGTATGGAGATGAAATTTCTATTTAATTACTGAAATTTTCACTGGGGTATGGTTTGTCGCGAGCCACCTGTTCTGCGTGCATTGAGAGGCAGCGAGGCGTGTCGGGAGACAGACTAGGACGACTTAAGGCGGGTCTGACAGGGAAGTACTGTTATACAGGAATTATTTCATGGAACACCTGGCCTCGCCTGACACAGTACCACCGAATTATACACACACCTGCCCCTCTTAAGTACTCCACTCTGACACATCAACTACCGTGGCACCAGCGATTAAATAGCACTACAATATACATCTACTTATCATGTACTAGCTCGCATGTTCGTTAGCGCCAGCTCAAAAAAAATAAAGTTTAAAAATAAACTTTGTATGGGCATCGAGTTTTCTGACTTAATCCCGACGGTACGAAGACATTTGAAACATGTTTGTCAATATAGGGTAGCAGCGAAAGCGAACTCTTCCTATACCGAGCGTGTAGAAATTGCAATCTGCGAGAAGGATTATCGCATCCCAGAACCAGTATGCATGCCGAATTTTCCTCAAATTTGTGAATGTTGATAAAGTATAGAAGAGTAGGATCTAACCAGATATGTTATGTTAAACTGCAATGGTGGCAAAATTGACATTCAAGCCTAAATCTGATCTAAATGCTAGAAACGTGAGATAGCATTGGCATTTTTTCTCAATTTTTTTCCTACCCAAGGAGACCACTATTCCGCGGGAGAAAAACCATACATTTAAAATCGATTTGCTCTGGTGTGGAGTTCATTTATTTGACTACAAAGTTTAACGTTCAACATTTCTGTGCTGATGGTTTGCATGTTGACCCAGTTTTTCAGACGCTGGAGAGAGAGACCGTAAGTCTGGAGCTGGTGACTCACGCATCATACAGTCAGACCCCCAGCAAAGAGACGCTATCATCTCATCATCCATGAACCGCCTGGAAAAGCACGCCATCTGTTCATGAAAAACTTGATACTGTCATGATAGAGGGGGTCGGGCACATAGTGGTGTCGCGCAGTGGTTCATTTTGAACTAAAGTGCAGGTGGCTTGTAAGTAGTGTTGTTTAACGTTACGTTGTTTTGCAGCAAACGAGATTTCCAGTGCTGCTATCTGGTGATTCAAGAGAAACCTTGGCACTGTACGCGCGATCTCCATTAAAACACAAAATGTATCTACGGTGGACGACAGTTTTTATACATTTAAGAGCGAACTCCCTATATATCAAGACCCGTTAGATAACTTCTACAGCGTTTTGTTTTTATTGTTATAGTAGGTCATAGTCCCACATAGAAGTTGCTCGACTAATCATAATATGTGACAAAATGAAACAAAGTTCCCCTAAACTCGCGTGTTTGACGTTACATTCATTAATGAATTTGGGCGACAGCGTTGATCAACTTTGTTTCATTTGTGTGGATGTAGTAAATTACGTGGAAACTAGTAACACAATGTAACAAACGCTTGGTGATTATACGTCCTTTTCAACAAACACGTGTTTCATCTAATCAGAACCTAGCTACAAGATCTGTGCCTGATGTATATATAGCTTAGACATGGGCTACGATATCGGTGATTCAAATCAACCAATGTTTTCGGAGTGATAATCTTAAGAGAACACTAGTATAAGAATTTAGTAAAGACAATGTACAACACAGTGTTGAAAATATTAATTAAAGGTATAGATTTAATTCTCTTCCCATTTGCAGCATGGTAATAAGAGTGAGTATTCACTTTATTGGGTGTAACTCGACTGAAATGTCTAAGAACTAGCCGCCACAACTTGGTCCCACAACTTCAATAGACGCAAAAGTTGGTATTATATAAAGTTATGCTCTGGATTTGATAAAATGTAAACCACACGTTTAGTATTGAAACTGCGCCACTTTCAACCAGGTTTTGACTAAACGTTTACATGTATATATTCACCAGCTTGCCTATTAATGGGAATTCACTTTAAATCGGATGTCAAATAAACTAAAATGACCCTTAAACTTGTGCCAGCCACTTGCTCTGGTTCTAGTAAATTTCCCGCCATATCTATCCTTTCGACGGTAATCACAATCAATGGTTGCGCCATCTAGTGAATCGAAACCACACCAAACATCCAGTGTCGCCCCCAAACGAATCAATGTGAACTAGGGTAGTCCATTAGTTGTGCTCCAGGTGGCAGCATCTATGCTTTAGTTGAAATCTATTCCAAAGAGGGCGCCACTAAACTTTAAATCGCCGCCCTAGGTAACCTCGTAGTAGTACCGATCTTTGCCATCGATGGTTGCCGATATGATGAAGAGCGCGTTATTCAGAAGGCGAAGTTTGGAAATCATGAACACGGCTGTCAGAGGGTGGAAAACCGTAGTAATCAAACTCCCTTACAATGATGCGTACCAGACGTACCAGTCTTGAATATGAATTTGAGAGCAACCACTTAAACCAATAACTATCTAGTTGAAGAAAAACAAAATGAATTGAGAGATCGTCGTATAAATATCCGGGAGTAACTAGCGGTTTCTTGCAGCGACTATATATTAGCTTTAATCAGTCTTTCAAATGGTCTTTGCCGACAACTTCGAATTAACTTACTATGCAGTTCCATACAAATTTCGCAGCCCCTTTACTCATGGATACATTCCACATATGAGATAATATTTATATAATTTATGTTTCAATTGAAACAAAATTTAAGACATTCACCATAAACATATGTTACATGAATTATACACTGAAGCTCCCCGAGGCACTTGGTTAAATATCTGCTAACTGTCAGTGACTGAGGGACAGGGCAACAAAGACACGCGCTCTCAATGCCAACTCACAACGGACAACTCGAGAGAACAATGCAACGGGGAAAATCTCTCCCCGAAACGCAACAATAAAAGTCAGTTGCGCAACTGTTCCTGGAAGAGAGGTCTGATGCGGCTTCTAGGCATCCAGGAACAATGAGGGACACCTGGCCTCAGGGGAACAAAAGATGGGGAGGCTGCAGCTACAATGGACAGGTGTGGTGGTCAACTCACCTGTATTAAGTCACGGCCCGCTCGGAGAGCCTCCTGAATCACCTGGACACATATTCTAGGTTACCATAGCAACCGATGCCTTATCCGGGAAACAGGTAGCATGTTCTTTATCCATGATTCGGATGGTTTCGTTGGTTTAACCATAATTTTCCTGATTGATCGAGCTCTCAAGTCACACTCTCCAGCCCTCGCAGACAAAAGTCAGGCCAGCATATGGCACCAAACAGAGCTGGCGCCATCTTGTAACCATAGACAATGTCTCCCCTCATGGCATCGGTCTCTATGGTAACCGTCGTCACGGCCAGATGCCATGGAGACAAAGGGTGAAGACAATAGGCGTGTTAATTGTCGGTGGCTTTGTTGTGAGTGATTCAGTAACAGGCAGCAACAGTTGACGGTAACCACCTGGTCTGCGGCCCGGCTGGTAAGGGCTGCAGCAGAAACAATGGCATGGGCCGGGAGATGGTTTCAGTGAGCGGGGCAAATACGTTCTTATCACTCACGTAATCAGACAAATTCGTACTTTCTTAGATACATATCAATATATCAAAACAATCGGATGACATACTGAATTAAAGTGAATTTCATTGTAACATTATCAATGAAGGATATATTTCCAACTTGACCTCGGGCTAATTCAAGAGCAAATCAATTTTGAAAAGATTCTTTATAAAATTGTTTTCAAACTATTTTTCTAAGCATATACTGGTACCTTATCTGGTAAAATAAATAACTATTGGACCATCACCAAACAAAATATAATGGCTGGGCACACATTTTTTTCTGGAGCAGAGCAGCCTTGGACACACGTTTGTTCTTGCTCCATGGTTCCCCTCGTGAGGAGTTGATGACTAAGGAGGGTCCCAGCCGCGGATTCTGTCACCTGGTTACTGCTCACTTAGCGATTCGAGCAAAAACGAATACACTGGTGTAATAATGCATATAAATTTCATGTATTTCTATATCTAAACCGAAGGAAGTTATGCCTGTGTTTAACAGTATTAAACTGTTCACGGATTAACCAGACCACCCAGAAAATAATAGAAGGAGGGGTGGGAGCGGCGCTTTTGTTACCATGGGAACGGACAGGTGGGCAGGTGTGGCTGATGAGTCAGGTAGATTTGGATTAGGATTAATGCAGGTGATTGATCGGCAGCTTGACTCAGCCTCTGCATCTCACAAAGACGCATTTCAATATTTATTTCTGATGTAAGAACGAATGAGAAGTTCAGCGACCAGTCTGCTTTGACGGCATTGCCTTTTGAGCCCCCCAAAATACTTAATTTATATTTTGTCGAAAATTACAAGGGTGCAGAACACAGGTGGAAAACCGCGAAAAAGAGCGTATGTTTTTTCCCAGTCATAGTATCGAGGATTATAATTTGATCATAAGAAACGCGACATAATCCTCACGCCAGTCAGTTAAAGATACACCGATTCATTAAACTAAATTACTGTAATACTTCAGTAAATGAGTATTGGTCAGCTACATTAAAATGCAAAATGTCTATAATTTATTAAAACTCACTAATCGAATATGAGTTGATTAAATATGCAAGCTAATTAATATGCATTGATCGGGTTTGAGATAACCATGAATCAGACGAAGTGTTCTGCTCCTTTGTCTCTATCGCAGAAAATGGTCAAACAATTAAACAAAGGGCAACGCACCTACCGTGATACTAGGGGCACAAAATCTACATACTCGAAACTCTTCGTCAATCAAATAGGTAACTCATATTTCGCTCCTTTATACTGTATCGATAGGCAGCAAATGTGACTTTAAAGCCAAACAGTTTGAGTCATAACGAATGTTTCAGTCTGGGGCTTTCCAATTTGGAAATGCAAATGAACTTCACCTCAGGGAACAAACAGAAGACACAATTGCAGCCAGTAACTAAAACGCATCACAGAAACACGAGAAAATTTCCTGTTTTTACCTGTATAATTTTACAGCTGTTTAATAAATCTACCTAGATGTAGGGCGATTGTTACATAAAGTTAACAAAAACTGTGCATTATTAGGTGTTTTTTTCCTGATGGTATAGCAATATGCATTTTAGCTATTTGTTAATTTATAAATTAAGATCAAATTGAGCAACCTAAACGCCATTTTTTCTACGAACAATATAGCTTGTATATATCATTTACAATCTCATCATAACATTGATCCTGCGGTGCTAGAATAAAACACACTTTTCCAAACGCAATACTCACCTCGAGTCGCAGTTGATTTGATAAAGAGTAATTTCATCTGTCACCGCCAATACTTATCAATGTCCTGATACTTCTAATCGTCAGAACTCAATTTCACGTTATCCGACACATATTTTTAACCAGAACAATGGCAAAGTATTCAGTTACAAAACTGCCCATCCTACCCATTACGCATTAATTGAGCAATTGAGTAATAATGGAGATCCAGAAATAACAACAGTTGATGCTGAGCAATGCTCCAACCCATCAAGTCATGGAGCATCGATCGATAGCGCGACTCAGCTTAACTCATTTCCAGGGCCCAAATAAAAGCTGCGAGTGTGGCGGAATGCGCATCTCCTCCGTCAAGGGAGTGCTTAACCGAACTTCATTATCTCGGTGACTGTAAGTAGAAGGCTGTGCTCGTCTGAGAGGGCTAGGGCTGCTGCTGCTGCCGAGCGTGCAGCATGCTGCATGACTCACGTGCTTTGTTTCAACGCATGCTGCCCCTCAAAGAAAGAGGCCTGCTGTCTTAGTCTGACAAAGGCATTACTGGAAATTAACATCTCATAAATTCATGTAAATTCAGAGAGCAGAAAAACATGACGTTAAACAGGGTACAATAATTTCAACTTGGACCCTACAAATGATGTTTATAAAAAGCCCGCCAAAATATTCCTGACCAATCATTGTGTTCTATAAATAGCTTTGACATTGGCACAAAGGTAGCTGGCACCATCCTCCAGCAGCCCTCAGATGCCAACCACACAAAAAGAAACAAAATAGGCGCAATTCTCAAATGCATACCCACTTCAAATTAATTTGCAAAAACTAAAAACCTATAATAAAAATAGATAAGATAGCTCGAGTTCAAGAATATGGTTAAAAGTTAAAATAATCCAGTTACAATGTCACCACTACACAAAGGTCATTGTGCACGTGGAACCACTCCCATCTGACAGTGGAAGAGCATAAAAACTATGTAATTCTCGTAATTAAAACTTACCATGTTGAGAGTCTGTTTTTCTGGTTAACTGCCTACGATAGTAATCCATGCTCTTGGTACATCCTTTTGTGCTAATTGTACGCTATTTACAAGTATTCCAAACAATTTGGCATGGTAAATGACGTTTCGTCTGGATGACCACAAACGTAAACAAAAGGGCGAGGCCGTTCATTTCTCGTAAATCCCTCAGAAATAACCTCTTCACGGAATAAAATGTGTGAAATATCCAAAGCATCCATGTTTCTGCAAACACATCACAATTTCTGGCTGCCTGGGTATCCATTTAGAGGGAGATTTGTTGTAAAACATGTTGGTGAGATGAAGATGACATGTGCTCCCTATGACAGTCACATGGCTTCTGCAGCTACACAACAAAACTTGTTGCCGCCTCACACGATTTCGAAATGTACATCCATATAAATCTGTTAATATCCACTCGAGCATCCTGCCTTTCACTTGACATCCGTTCAGGGAAGGTAACAATTCCTAAAATATCACGTAGGAGTGGCTGGTGGGTATGCACAGAAGAGAGTCAACTTTCGTACAAAGCCGAAAACTTTCAGTCTGAGACAACACCCGTCCCGCCTTCCCCTTTGTCCATGCAGCTGGGTCAGGTCATGTTTATTTGGGTCGTACCAAACTATTCTAGAAGTATGATTGGTTAGGATTCCCCTTTATTTGTGACGTCATTTTAAATGGGTCCAATCAGGTGCTTCCAGCAGTTGCTTGCACATTCGTAGTGGCAAATAAATTCAATCCACAACCCTGGATCATACTCATCATCTTATTAAAATCCGAGGGAATCGTTCTGATTATTTCGCTCAGTACTGGACCAGTACATTTTCGCAACTTGTAATTACATACATCCATGAAACGCTTTGGCCTATTTGACAGTCATAGATAAATCATGCAGCAAATTAATACGATAACCAAATATTTTTCTCAATTTTATTTATCTTATTTTTTCGTTTACAACATCAATAAAATATCTCTCTAAAATGCAGCATTCGTTACATCTTTCAATCAAAGAGTGAGGTTTTTCATTTGTCATTTTATAATTAAATAATTAAGTAGAGCTGGTTAACAGTCAATTATTCTGCTCAAGGTAGAGCCGAGTAACACTATTGCAGGACTGGTTTATTGTCGACATAAAATGGAATGTGTGTCGTTTTAGTTATCCGAAAATTTTTAGAATCCATATTTATTCGGTGATGATCCATGATCGCTGTTACACTTAAGGCCAATTGTGATGAGGAATTCTGCGTTCTTGCATTCAAATCTTTCTGTAATGATCAAAGGAGAGAATGCATCAGCACAGGTACCACGTCAGACCTATTTACACGGTGTACATATCATAGTGTACACTATGCTATTCATTAAGTTAAGTACATTTGTACATAGCATTCATACGTGTATACAAATGTACATGCATGTACATTGACGTTGAGAACTTACTTAAAATGAACATGCACGCTATGTTTCCGTAATTGAAAGGTTTGATTATACGCCACATGTTTGTGCAAACTAATAGTGCCTAATGCATGTGTTGCCAGGAGTTAAGCGAGAATAATAATAAAAAATAGAGCAGGCTTTACCTCACGATGAATGATAATTGCTACATTTCTGGCATTTACTCAGTTTTCTTTGGGTTGTTCACTGACACATAATGGTAGAGAACGACCAACAGGAAAAGAGACACGCCAAGCACGTTGGCAAAGATAGCGAGCTGGATGTCAGTAATCATTCTGAAATTAAAAGAAGGTTGATTTTATGTGAATAATGTTAAGTACATGGACCAGTACAAGTAGCACATTACATACATTTCACATATAAGAAAAATAAGTATATATACATACATGTACATGTGTCCATGTATCAGACTAATTTGTAAACACAGGTTGCAATGGATGCTATAAACTCTAGAGTGAGCCAGTCCATTGAATACATTGGTTGGGATTATATATTAAGAATTCCACTTGTTGAAATCTTGCTATTAGAAAGCAAATATACAGATTGGATTCAGTAGCAGGCTGTTGTACGTGGTGCAAAGTAAGCGATCCTGCTGCCACAATAACATATTCAATT
This sequence comes from Armandia brevis, assembly GCA_035585475.1. NCBI lineage: Eukaryota > Metazoa > Annelida > Polychaeta > Opheliidae > Armandia > Armandia brevis. The sequence continues at coordinate 53,197 of JAXGGS010466594.1, forward strand.
TTTAGGAATTCGCGGTGGTACCATTTATAAAAATGTAAAAGATTATTATAATGCCACTGGAGAGTAAAAGCAATGATATGTCTTAGTTGGCACAACGTTCAAACTCAGCAACATGCCTTAAAATATGTGAATGAAATTTGCGTGTACGATATTGCAATATCGCCCAAGACAAACATATTTAAATCGCTTTAAAAGAGTAACTAGCCTAATGAACAGACTCTTTTCTATATTAGCGTGTTCTACAAGTTATAATGACGATATAAGCATAATATATTACCTGAAAGTTTAGCACTTATTGAGCAAATCTCAAGATAGTTTGACCGGCTAGTTCTGTGACGTGTCAGCTTGTGTACTACAACACGAAAGGAGGAACTGACACATTCGTATTACAAAATGGGATATTATTACGCATAGCAGTATAAAAATAGTAGTGGCGAAATCATGGATAGGCTTTTTGAACTAGTTCCACAGTGAAGATTAGCTTTAATAGATTAGTACACATTGATGATACAATCGATCTAACAATTCCGTCTACATCCTCGTTGATAAAATGAACTATTTCTGCGTTTTTTCTATACAGCTGTTGGCATATCTGTAAATATTTTATTTGTTGTTTGATATAATCAAAAGTGTTTTGTTAGATTATTGAGAATAAAATTAAGTGCACGTAGACAATCAAACGCCTATATTTTTCTCAAAATATAACAGCACAGAGAACCTCCTGTGTTTAATAACAACGGTATAAATGTAATAAAATGCATGTGTACATGTAAAACTGATATCACAACTATGGTATTATGTAAAATTCCCATCATTAAATAAAATGTACAGCATTATAGTGGGCGGTAATCTTAGCTTTTGAACTTTACCGAATACAACATGACCTAAAAAATTCCTAATCTTAATTCGTACCAAATGTTTTAAAGCTGGCGGATTGGAGACTACCTCTAGAATTTCCATCATTTTATCAGGGTCCCTTTTAGTCACTGTTGACCACCCGGTAGAATTCTGCTTCCAGTAGGCAGCAGTAGACGCACCGTAATTAAAAAGTAAGCTTGCTATGGTCCAATATCCTCGCTGAATACTCGTGACAAGGAGATCTCCGTCAGAATCAACCTGCCCTATTAGAGGGAGAAGCAAGCGAATCACTTCTAAATGTTCTGAATTGACGGCAAGAGAAAGGGGCGTGGCACCATCCAAGTCAACTATAAATGAATGGGCGTGATAAGAAAGAAGTAGTGTCACTATCCAAGGGTTCCCTATATCTGCAGCTCTAAAAAAAGGAAAATATAAGTCAGCGCCTTGAAGAAGGTTACTTTTGTGGGCAAGTAAAGGCTACGAAAAACGTGTACAAATCATACATATGTTTCTAATACTGACCTATGAAGTGCAGTCATTCCTGAATTCTCATCTTGCAGATCTGGATTACAGCCACCCTCCTCTAGAAGTATCCTGACGATGTCTGAATGCTCGTGCACGACGGCAGTGACCAGAGAGGTACAGCCCATAGCATCTAGAGAGTCTGCCTCGGCACCAGAATTAAGCAGTTGCCTGACACAAGCCTTGCATCCAACAGAGGCGGCACAGTGTAGCGCCGTGTATTCAGAGATTTCTACCTTCAAATTCAGCTCACATCCCACGTGTAAAATCTGTTTAGCGATATCGCAATGCCCGTTTTGTACTGCAAACATTAAAGGTGTCAATCCCTGGGTATTCTGTTCATCTACTTTAGCTCCACTTTGTAGTAGTATATTGACTATTTCTGGATGGCCATATCCAGCAGCATTGTGCAACGGTGTGTACTTTATATTAGCTTGTTTAACATTGGGGTTACATCCAAGGTTTATGAGATAATTGACGAGTTTCGTTTTTCCGGCAGAGGCAGCTGACAGCAGTACACCACCGGTAAGATGCGTGACCAAGGAGATGTCTTCTAGGCAGTCCTCAACTTCCTCCAGGGCTGATGCCATCAAAATCTCCATTACCTGAAAGGTGGGCAAACCAGAGAATGCATTAATCATGCAGCCCTACCAGTAGTGTTATACCACAAATTTCATGATCGAATCGCAAAAACGTCATCAAAAGCTATTTCATACATCCGTGAAAATGACCATTAATATAAAAGATTTAATATGACTCATGTTTATCAAAACATTGTACATACCTCTATAAGTCTGCCCTCATCCTCCTCCGACATGTAGGCTAATGCTATCGTTTTAAAGTTTGGTTTGGACTCAGAGGCTTCGAGAACCATTGGCAGACACCAGTACGCATGAGTAATTATACTCTCGTTGAGTATAGTCGTCATGACGGGTTCATTTCCTTTGGCTTTGGCAAGTAACTCTTCCAAACTTTGTGGTCGTAGTACGTTACTTTGGCATATAGCTCTCAATACGTCCCCTAGCTGGAATACAAGCAATGGATTCAAGCTATTGAAACGTATGTCTAACACAAGTTTAATGCCTATATACATGTCTAAAAATGGGACAATAAACAACATATTACTAGAATCAAATGAGTAACCAATGCATGTAAGCTGTAAAATGAACAGAAAGAAAACCTAGGCGCAGGCAAGAATACGAATACAATTTTAGCTGTCCTCAGTGACTTATAAGTTAAGGTAACCGTGGTTACAGCTATGATACTAGATACAGAAAGCTATTTCCTTCACTAACCTCTAACTCAGATATGTTGTCACCGGAGGCTGCCATTTTTAAATCCCATATGCTGGTAAACAACTTCTAAACCAGAACCAGTATCTACGTAGAATCACTACTGTTAAATTAAACCTCTATAGTATACTACTTTTATGAAGCGCACGCCGCTTCTTCCCACACATCATACCTAAATGCATATCAAATTGTAATAAACAATGATAAGAGCATCTGCGTAACAATTTGTCGGAATTTCACGATAAATCGCCTGCTTGCCATTGCAGTTATCAGTTGAAATTCGTTTTCTTTTTATAACTGGTATATTCACATCCACAATTCAAGTTATCACGTTTTTAGTCTTCCGACGGGCCGGGGCCGGCACGCATAGCTTATATTAAATCTCTTCTAGGCCAGTCTGACTACACAGCCATATATTTATATATATTTCATTGTTATTTAGCCAATTGGGTATGCATTAAATTTGGTACAGGCTAAATTGGGCGGCAATATATTTCAGACGCCACTGGACATTTCGCCTGCTCTTACTCTCTCCCGGGGAGCCCTGACCCAGCGCCGATCACGTCGACTACCCTTCCTCCTCTCTCTCGCGTAACCCTAACCTAGCACCGATCACCTCGACTACCCCTTCCTCCTCTCTCCCGGGGAACCCCAACCCAGCTTTGATTATGATATCTAGTGAAGCCGAAACGTCCCCAGAACATGGATCAATATATGGCTATAACTTAATTGATAACCTTGCTCCAGATTCGATTGGACCGACACGTGGCCTTTGATTTTAACTGACTGGATCAATTTAAACAGAAAGGCCAATTTTACAATACAATGTAGACAGTTTTAATGGGCGTGCCACAGAGCCACTCACTTTTAAATTTTCCAGCAAATACCTCGACGATAAAATTGTCCTTTCATCTTTTCGTTCATTTCGCCAGTATCAATTAGAAGTGATGATGCTGTGCGAAATAAAGATGTATGCGATGTAGTCAGTAAGGGTAGATATACAATGTAAATGTGACAATCAGTGTCAATCAAGTCGAGGATATATATAAATACAATTATCACAGGCATTAAACTGAGATTGTGGAAAATTGCCCAGCAGGATACTTTGGTTCATTGACCGCTAATGGCTAAACTAAGTGAAGATATATAAAAATAGTTACCAGGTTACCTTTTGTGACTTTATAGTAGCTATTATTTCATAATTTCGTTGATTATATATATCATTCTGATCTAGTTTTGGTGGGGCTATTCAATTGAAGATAACGTGTTTAAGTTTGAATGTCATGGATACCGTTTTATTAGCTTTTACTAATATGTGTGCTACCATTTAATGCGAGAGCAAATATCACCGTCGCTTAGATAATGTGCATGATTAATCTCCGGAATTTTAAGCCCGCTTTGCTCCACCTTGAAAAGACATGCACTGCCCTGCTCTCTCGTGTTAAATCACCACATATAAATTGACCATGGAATTTGGCATTGTTGCGTTAATTTGATTTTAATTGTCGCTCACTATGCAGATATTGTGTGCCCTCTTGTGTTGGCTCGCTCGAGACGAGGAACAGAGAAGAAGATAAACAGCGAGATCCTTTGTCCCTACATGTAACTTAACAAACCAGTTCCGCATGGCTTCATCCACTCCCCCTAAACTATCCCATTAGTAATTACAATCGGTAACAAATTGCCACTAATTCTGGCAGTGCCAATGTTAGTCAGTGCCATATATTTTGTTTTTATTGAGGCGGGGAGCGTGAATCAGATAATGGTTGCGCTTGTGTGTTTTGTTAAGGGAGAAGTTTGGCGAGTTTGCCCTCCCCGTGACGCTTCACGGACCTGTAGACGACAGGGTGTCATCACGGTACCAAAGGCCACCCTGGATTTCTTTTGCGAGTGAACATTCCAGCCGTAAACCCGACGCTGGAAAGATTCCGCGGCAGATTGGCTAAAACATTTCTTAAACTTTTGAAAGTTTGCTCCGGTCCGCAGAAGTTAAACACTGAAGAAAGTGCACACACCTTGGGCGGAATAATGCTGGCGCGGCTTATAATTCTTTAATATGTGTGAATCAATTTTTCGTGAAATTGGATTAAGCCAGAGTTTGGATTGCCCATTTCTTCAATCACCAGGCGATTGTGTTTCTCAAGTGATCTGAAATCGACAGGATTTTCTCGTGCGAAATCTAGTTGGTAAACATGCACATTACGTTTTTATTTTCCGGGGAAAAACACACGGATTTGTCTCGGTTAATCTGTTTAACCCGACTCGAGAGCTGCTAATTATAGACGTCAAAGGTCACCGGAGGAGATCATCTCCTCTCAGCCGGCTAATCTAAAATCTTTCTGAAGAAAGCGCGGACAATATTAGTGACGGGTCTCTACTGGGTTAATATCGACTAATCCGCGTGTATAAGTATAACTACACAGCTGGACAAATCTCTAAGTGGCTACCGACCGCTAAGAGCCTTAAACAGTGTTAAAGAGGACCTCCAGTAGCACCGGCACCCCTCCACTCGCACTTTCCCTCGGAAATTAACGGCACATTGTTCATGTGCACGTGCCCGTGAATTGTCGGAGGCTATATTTCATATGTCCCGTCTTTAGTTGCTTAAACCAGAAGGTTACATCGCGGACAAAACAATCCAGCCGCTTTTATGATATAGTTTTTTGTATGTACCTATCGATACATCGTTTATGGCGGGGCTGGATACCTTTTAGAGGGGACCAGGTAAGCTTTCATTGTGAACGGACGACCCGTCGGGGCCTTCAAAGGCGAAAATTACACAGTCGACAAAAAGCGAGAAAGAATTGCAAAATTTGGCGTAAGCTCGGTAGGACGTTTCTAACAAATGGTGGATACCTGTGTTATTAGTTTGAACTTGTGGCTAGAGAGCGTGGCCGTGAGGTTAAGAGGTCTGTGTGACAAGGGAAGGAAGATGCGCTGACAAACACTAGGGACAGTAGGACAGTGTTTAGGTTCTCCCGCAGGTGCATAGCTTCAGTGAGGACATGGTCGGATTAAAGGACAGAGCCTCATCCCAGCAGGCTGCTCTGGCAGAAGGAGGGAGCAAGACCCCGACTAAACCTGCGATGAAAGCCGGAGCTGCAATGCCGCAACTGATGAAGTCGCTGAAGACTCCTTCGGGGAGTCTGAAACAGGGAGCGGGAGTGACTCCTTCACCGAAGTCCCGGTTACCCGGGGCATCGAAAGGGTCGCCTTCTGTATCAAAGACTAAAAAGCCAGGAGCTACTGCAACAAGTGTTAAGACTAGTGCAACTAAAGCGCAGGTTAAATCAAGTTTGGGAGAGGAGGAGAGAGTATTGGTATGTATGTCTCATCCATAGAATAATTTCACTTTCTTTGCACCTCAATCAACTTCATGTTATCCGCACTTACATCGACACCGACATCGTGAGGTAAACCATGATGACGGCAATTACCCTCTATCCCTGCTGTAACCAATATTTGAAGATGTCAAAATTTCGACGAGAGTTTGTGATCCTTGACGGTATATTTTCGGACAATTATATTCCCAACTCAATATCCGGCATGCAGGTGTTAGGCCATTTGTGCATCATTTGTATAATCAGCGTCAGTGCACAAATCCGGAAATTGCGACGACGGTCATTGGTTGGGGTTACATTTTCGAAGTTAAACTGAATAGATTGATAACGTAAAGCTTATTGACGGAAGCACTTTTTGTATGAGGTGCTGCGCTCCTATTGTTTAAATTAACTGGAAACGGATATGCTGATGCTCAGGAGATTACTCTCGGGGATTAATGCAAAGAAACAATATTCATGAAAGAGCTTTTATAAATTACACGAACGAGTAGGTGGATACTCTTTTTGGAACTACATTTATAGTAATCTATTATCTGTTTGATTGACAATATACTGCGTTTATAGATTATACAAGATTATAGAATGCGTATCTAGAAGGGCGGTTAAATTAACTACATCGCGACCCACTCCTTTACTCAGACACAGCACTTGATGTGGGCTTCAAAATGTACTCTTTCTTTTGAAAAAATGCTTTTGTCGATTCTGTAAGGGAAGATATGATTTCTTCCCAGGGCGTCACCGTTACGTTTGTCATTCGCAGTCATGATTTTCAGTAATTTTAACCTACCCCCGGAATAGAACCATACAGGGACGACTGACATACAGATGCTCACACGTGAGATTGAATGACTATTCTTCGACAATGTGCAATTATATATTCTATATAACAAACTTATTGTTGCTGTAGTCTCAGTCATGGTTCCATATGAATGAAACAATCCGCACCCTCTCTCCAATTAATCCAATATATAAACACAGGTGCAAGTTAGAGCTAATCCTGGGCTTTGAATTTAACCGTATGCCTGCTAATCTGTTAATTTGATACAGGTGTTTTCACTTGTTTAAGGACAACGGGCCCGCCGGTACGATTTATCCCGGGTGACCCGTCAATGTATCCGAAATCCTTTTCACAGGCAAGTTTGATTGCTGCGCCTTTCTAATGTAAATGAAATACGCACAATGAAGAGGACATTGAAAGCCCCCAGAGGGGAGCATTGCTTGGTGGCCGCATCAAGTATGTTTCCCGGTCACCGGTCACAACCGTCACGATGACTACAATAGCATTGAGATTGTCACCAAATAAACCGATTTATATGACCGCTGCATACCTTAGTGTACGTACGTGCCCTCTACTTACATGGGAGGTTACAATCAGGCTCCTCTCTCATCGTCATACCTGGCTAACCCACGCTAAAGGGGGGGGGGGGTACCCCAATATGTCTGAGTTTTTTACCTGAACGGGATTGAAGGCTCGCGGGCCGGGCGTGACAAAGTTGTAGATCACTGCGTATTGGTAGGCAATTGTTAATATACTATTCGCACTGGACCGCGCAAACTCGAACAACACGTCAATTAATCAGCGACTGTCTGGTTCTTAAACCAGATATCAGTGTCATCATCTTTAAGATCATCATGTTCACGTTGTTTACAGTTAGGCGCAATGTTCCTGTTTTCGCCTCCTCGGGCGATTATTTGTCACTTTTGTTATCTTGTTTTGAAGCGGTACCTGAGAGGTAGAAGTATTTGTCAGTGTTAAATTCTTTGTTTTGTTACTGACCAGATGCCGGTGGGAACAATTTGTGTTCAGTCTCTCGTGACTATTGACAGTTCACACGCCGGTCATTTTCCTGATTAATCATTGCGCACCCTTTAATTAAATTCTCTCTTCATTAAAACCGCCCGATACGATTCCATATATTTCCATTGTACATATCAGTCCCACGCGCCATCACTTACATAAAAAGCAATGCGATACCATTACTAACACACCCATTGTAGGAGTTGATGCCACACCGAACGCTTGGGTAAATTGATGGGTGTTTCAATATTCCCCCAACGTGAAATTTCTTCTTTGCTTCCACCATTTTCCTTGGCATCGAAGCGAGACACCTGTCCTAATTTACAATGGATATCCCCTAGCATTTGCTTCCCACAGGGCTAAATCTACAGGTAAATGCAGGAAATAGGTTGATGTGCATTCAACAGGTGATATACACTGAATGTAATAACATAAAATCATTGCTCATACTTGATACATAGACACTTTACGTGTCTCGTATACACTATATTGTAAGTATGATTATGAATACCGTAGAATCGTTTTCTGCATATGTTTAGCCAGGATAATGAATAAATCTGTGATGATTGCGGACATATAGTTGCTGATTCTATCCTGAGCTGGACACTTTATTTATCCATCAGGCCCCGGGGGGTTCGAAAGATAGGTGCCCCACATTTACAACCGGTGCATGGCCCAGCGCCCCTAAACACTACATCCTGAACTCGGTAATATTTACAAATTATTTCTCTGGAATGGCATATTTGTGAAATTATGGCCTGGCATGTATCGTAATATCCGTCGGTCGACTGGGAAAGCATCACTGTACGGTGACTGAGATGCAGTAGAAAGACAACGGTAAGTCCGAGTCCATCTTTTACTTTAACTAAAAACAACATTCCACCGTTTATGGTTTCCCGGGGTATGTGAGCCAAGCATGCATGTATTAGCTATCCCAGTGCATGACACGGCATTATATCAGACATTACACATGGCTTAGTGGTGGCTAAAAATCATGCGTTAATATTATTTAGAGAGATTCGGGAATACTTAGGGTTTGTGCAGTGCTTTTAGCCGGCCATAAAAGGGAACACAAGGTTTAGTTGTGTCGGATGAAGGTAGTGTAAACAGTATCAAGGACAAGTAAAGGAGCCGCTAAAATGCAACGATGACAACTCTGTTTACATCACTCTAACCGCGGTAAACTTTACAGGTATGAAATATTTCAATTGATATTTTACAGCTGTACATTAGGGGAATTGTTCTGACCAAAGGATCAATTCAAAAGTAAACATTATATAGATTTTGGACGTGTCCAGGTGATTGGGAACTTTATATAATTCCTGAGTTCATGACTGTACTTAAGCTTTATGCTTAATTTTGTTGAGTCCAATTTGGTTCGTACAGGTAGCATGGCGATTGCTATAGCTGGTGAAATTCTGGTTATCACGTTCTTTGTTTCGGATATTGTTAGGCTTTTAGATAGAGAAGAATGAAATTAAAAGTAATGCACGTGACTATCAAGTGTACTGGGAAAAACGTGATCAGGTGTTAACCACGCCAAAGATTATCGGTATTTTTCTAAAGGATGTCATTGTCACAAACATAATACATCGCACATCTCATTCGGTTCGGCTTAACATTATTAATGTATAAGGACGTAATTGGTATAATTTGTTAAAAATGTGAAGCCAGAGAGATTAGAAAATAATGTTAGCAATTTTAGACGATGTTGTGAAACCATAATTGTGTTGCTTTCAATATTCTCAGTCAGATAGTCATTATTTAATTAACCTCTGAATATTCACCTGCCATGGTAACCCACCCACAGACACGTGATACAATTTCAGATACTTATGGCGTTTGATATTGAATATTATCATACAGGTCATTTTATATCCGCTGGATAATTGAACAGCAAATATAAGCTGCCGGAGTAGGTGTTAAACCATCTTTGAATGTCTTCGACGTAATAAGCGAGCCTGGGCATACTTACCGACTTAACTGTATCATTTGTTATAGATAATCATCGATAGAAAATTTCAACTTCGATGACAAGTCGATAAATTGCAATTTCGTTCATGAATTCGGCAAAGCACTTACACATGTACAGAGTAGTGATGTTTTTTGTCCAAGCGTATTCCAGGTATGTAGGTGTTGTCAAAGATACCTTTTTCAAATCTTCTGGCCCCATCAAGTGTCAAATTGTGTATCGGAAGATTAAATTACACTCTAGCGCAATATGACTGATGGTTTTGCACTCCCCCTAGCCATGTTATCATAATCACAGTTTTCCTGTCTACTACCCACACCAAAAAGTTTCATAATACTGTTCAGGTGGAGTCATGCATGGCGAGTTTACATCACGCATAATAGCTTCCCTGTCTGGCAACTAAAATAATTTCAAACAAAGAGCAACACTGTGGTATTCATCCGTTAACAGACAGCATTCAATTTCTTATGTCTATTCCCCGCCATAAGTTCCTCCGTATTTCAAACAATAAATAGTATATCGATCTGCAAAGTTGCTAAACTAATCACAGTTTATAATACAGTAGCTGTAGATGTCCTCTATAAGGCGGTCGGCGGGG
>JAXGGS010466594.1:63677-75570 GCA_035585475.1 Armandia brevis
TTTTGAATGTGACCTAGCTGTCTCTTTAACTGACATCAATTTAAATTATTCTGTTAAAAAATATTTATTTGTACTTCCGATAGCTAAGGTGATGCTTGATGTCTGGGCATAAGTTCAGTGGGGCACTAACATTCCTAAATAGTAATTGTTTTTCAGAAGAGTTTTCCTCTGTGCTGTCGACAAATTGCAACGCCTACAACTATGTTTTTATATTGTTGCTCCTTCAAAGGCACGGCCTGTTTTAGAATAAATCATAATAACATCGGAAATAACAGTATATGATTTTTGGTATTTTCAGATGGATTTAGCGCGCAGACCTAAGGACAAGAACTTTAAGCACGTATTTAAAGGCTCAGTGTTGGTGACGACCTTGCTAGAGTACAATAAAGACAGGTTTGAAGGCAGAGAGGCCGCGGTTAAATTTGCTCAGAAACTTCTGGACGCGGGCCATGTACAAAGTGTGGTGGGTTCGACTAGCTTTGACGACGGTGCCGCCCTCTATAGATGGGGTGACGAAAGCGTCGTTAAAGAGGCAAAGAAGATGGTGGCAACAACATCCAGCCATATCCCCAAAAAGAGGATTATTGAAATGATGGATTTACAACAAGGAGCTGGCAATGAGGCAGCATTTCACGTCAAGGATGTCAAAAGTAAATTCACGGCGAAAAAGACAACTAGCGAAACGAGAAAGACAGTGACGTCGCCGACAGGAAGTGACATAATTCGTCGCCGGTCGGTGGATCGTCGGTATAGTGATCATATATCTACACCAAAGCCTCGTGCACGTGCCAATTCTACCGAGTTTGAATCTCGTCTGCCTAGAGCCAAAGCGAGAAGTAACTCAATCGACTCAAACATCGACAGAACACCGACTTCGCGGTACGCTGCTTCTCCCGCCGGAAGTACCGGTGCCGGACATACGTCATCGGTGAGCGGAAGTAGTCGACATGCACCATCATCGGCGACGACAAGTCGGAGCTCGACGCCTAGGAGCCCCGTCAGTCCCAGTCCTGTGAATCCTGCCCCTAGAACGAAACCTCACTCTCCGTCTATACCCCAGCTCTCCGAACCGATCACGTTTACAGTACAGATGGACAGCCGACCCGCACCCACACCCACCAGGCCTTCTGTGTCAACCCACAGCACCCCCACCATGATGACCGCTTCTGGTCCGACCCACACCGAGATCATAACACCGACGCCTATACACATTCACACAGAGGTGTTTGTACCCGTCATGACCACCAGATTTGAGACCCCGACTTTCCATGCCCCCACTAGGACATACGAAGCGCCCGTCTCCAATGTCCAGCAGGCCTATGAGAGGGGGCGACATGATACCAGCCCGTCTCCCGAGCCACCAGCTCCGCGATCGGCCACCATGTCTCCAGCCAGTGTCTTCTCAGAGCCACCTCAACACTCTGAGCATAGATACATGGAGGTGCGCGGTGGCCAGGAGGCCAGGTCCCCATCGGTACAAAGTCGGGAGTCCCCGGCTCCAGTAGAACAAGACCCGTTCAGCACGTGCCGGTATGATGGAATAGAGATGCCCGCTCTGGATATCGACAGTATAGACTTCCAGTTCCCCCGACCAGGTCCTGCCACTCACTGCTCCACCGCTGAGGATCTGGAGAAGAGCATGGCTGATCTAATGGACCAGAGCAACTGTTACTCAGACAACGAAAAACAGCTGCTCGAGCAAATGAAGAAGATGAAACAAGAGCACCAGAGCCAGCTTAAGTCGTACGAGGAGCAGATTAACGAGCTGATGGATAAGATGAACGGCCTGAAAGGACTGGCAGAGATTTTAGAATCTCGACAGGCGGGTGAAGAGGAAGAGAGGGTAAACCCGAGTGAAACCGAGGCTCCGGTAGCGGAAACTGCCCCACCCCCACCGCCTCCGCCCCCGATGGCGCCGCCAGCTCCTCCGCTTCCCCTATCTTCTGTACCTGCACCCCCGGCCTTCTCTCAACCTTCTAAACCGCCAATAAAACCTAGAGTGAAAATGAGGCCTTTGTTCTGGACTAGATTAATCCTACACCCAGCTTTAGGTGAGTTGCACTATATTTATTGTTCATTAAGCTGAATGATTTTGGATAGGGGCCAAACATATTTATTGATTGACGGCTTTTTAAAATATATGGCATGGATATGTTATTTATGCATGCTGTTTGTCCGTGCGAATTGACCCTGAAGTTGTTTATGCCAAGGATTTTAATATATCGTGCAATTCAAACTCACGATGTTATTTTCTGACCTATTCCCGAATGCGCCACTCAATTCACAGCGCGTGAATTAATTAATGACTGAAGTTCAGATAATAATTGTGTTATTGCATTTGACGTAGGCACGAAGAGCGCTGAGACTGTCCCGCTTTTCGGAAGCGGGGCACCGAATGAGCCATCATGTGACCGATGAACGAGCCACCGGCCTCAATATGCGTAAACAATCATACTTAATAAAACTCACTCTCGCCTCAGTTTGACCGGCCTTTTTCTCCCCTAGATGAGAAAATAAGTTGACATGGCCCCGCACTTGCCTATTTTTATGCACGGGCGTGCATGTAAATATCCTACTTTCCACACCGGAGAGGCGTCATTTCTCTCCCGATGGTCATCAAATAGCCACGTCACCTTTGACAATACACATTCTAGTGATTGGGGGATAAAATCCAGATTTCATAACGTTGTCAGCGAGATTACCGGAGATCGGAGCTCTTCCCTATGGGAAGGGTACAAATCATGTCGTTGTCTCGGTAATACATTCCTAATCGCAGCTGATGATGCATAGTTTTCTCAAAATAGTTACGCAATATGCCAGTTATAGAAACCGTTACTCAGTCTCTAAAACATGTATTTGCTCCTGACCTCGGCACTATCGCTTTTGGACATTTACATCACTCATGAAATTATTTGCTGCGTCAAGCAATCGTATATAGTAAATGCAATTGGGGAAAGATATATTACAAATAAACGAAATAAACCAATACAGTTATAGATCTAAGTTTGTATATTCACGACGACATTTTGTTAATTCGACTGCCTAGTTTATCTTAACATATTTACACCATGTTCTTTCCAGACAACAGATCAACTTTCTGGCACTGCGCTACCGAACCTAACTTTGATGTTGATGAATTTGAAAGGTAAACTATTGACCAAAATGTATGGATAGTTATCACATATTTGTGTGTATGTTTAAAACCGTATTTGATTTTGAATTGTTGCCTCTCCGTGTGGCATGATCTATCACTCGTTAAGATCATACTATCTGGGCCCAAGTGAAAAGATAAATTGCTTATCCGTAGCGCATATCTATTTTTGATAATTGCAGATTGTTTGGTCGTCAAATTGAGACAAATAATAACAATCCCAAATCCCTCCACGACGCCATGACTCCGCATAAAAACAAAGGCAAACAACAGGTAATTGTAATCAGAGACTGTTTTTCCTGATGATATTGTATGTAATGTATGTATGTACGTATTTACGTATTCAATGAGCAAGATACGTTGATCCCAGAAACTCAGACTAATATTAACCTTCGTTGTGATCCTGTGACCTTCATTTGTCGTAGCTTTTGAAAGCAAATTGAATCACATTTGTCTAAATAAAATGTTATAATTGAATTCATTTGTCAATGGTGGCGCCCCCTCATTTCCGTATCTAGCTAATTCACGAGGTATATTTAGGCTGTAAAATTGTTGGAAGACAATCGGTCCCGAGCTGTGGGAATCAAACTGAGGAGTATGCATTGTCAGATGGAAGACATCAAAAGGGCGGTTTATGGGCTTGATTTCTCCGGCGTAGATTTAGACTCTGTTCAGGGTGTCTATGAGATCCGTGGAACTGCTGAAGAGCTGGAAAAAATTAACACCCACCTTCATGAGCATACAGATGGTAAGCATCCGTATCCGCCTTACGATCAATTTCAACGTAAATTTCCTTGAGCATATAAATTCTTATCAAGACGACATTAACTGAGGAACTCTAGTACCGTAATAGTGATTACATATCTGACAAAGTTGTAATGTTACAGATATCTCGATCAAAGCCCTAGTATACATAATTGGATTATGATATTTTTATGAAAGATTGATGATCCAAAGATTTTCCAGGTAAAGCTAGATCATAAACCATCGTACCTTAATTTGCATTGCAGAATTGCTGGATCAACCGGAACAATTTCTCTATGAAATCTCTCAAATGCCAAATTTCTCTGAAAGAATTGAATGCCTGGCTTTTATAAAGCGATTCAAAGAAACAGTGTTCAATATTGGTGAGCTTACTTTTTCACTTTTAAATGAGTCAATACGGTATATTAGAAAACTAATCTATTTCATAGCATGATCAGTAGTAGCAGATGGTGACTTTAGAAATGTTATTTCTATGACATTGATTATTCCAGATGAACGACTGGGTTTGGTTCAGCAAGGATGCGGCGAATTGGGACAAAAGTAAGTCAGGGAATATAACACCCTAGAATGAGAAAACCGGTATTTAATTAATCCATAGATGCTGGTGCATAATTGCGGTTTTTTAAATATTTTATTCGTTTCAGTGAATATCTGAGATCCCTTCTGGAATCTATCTTATCATTTGGTAACTACATGAATGGCGGCACCCAGAGAGGTCAAGCTGATGGCTTTGACCTGACCATACTTCCCAAACTTAAAGACGTCAAATCCATGGTAAAGAACATATTCTACATGTTTAAAACAATTCTGTTTCAATTCACAAGCATTTAAAATCAAGCTGATCGCACACGATGTTTTATTTGAATCGATCTTAAATCCTCAGATCAAAATTATTATTAACATTCATGATGTTTGTCACAAAATTGTTCCAGCTAGTATTTAAATCTGTTTTTTAAACACAGGACAATGGGATAAATTTGCTACACTATATCGCCCGGGTGAACTGTAAGGAGTTAGGAGACGCTGTGGGAAGGGGCGGGGCTACATGTGGCGTCCCCGAGCCAGCAGCGATGGCTCAAGCTGCTGGTGTTGGCTTTCCGGAACTGGAAGCGGAGCTCCGAGGCCTAAAATCACACCTTGACTCGCATAGAACCAAGGTTTGTAACAATTGGGTCAACACGTGTTTATTATAAAAAGAATTAAAACAAAAAGCGAACCGGTAGCCAGACAGTGATATCTAGTTTCCATATTTATTAGTTTATAACACCAATAATTCCATATACGTTATATACAAATATTAATTAATATCGATATATGTCTATGTAAGCATAGCCTATTGAATCAATTCCCATAATATGTTTATTATGAATAGGCCTCTGATGTGACCAATGATTCCCCTGAAGATTTGCTGCAACCCTTCAAAGACAGGATGGATGACTTTTTTGAATCAGGTGCAGTCACCATTGACAACAATACCCTGTTTTTAAACAAATGATTTAGTGTGAGGGTATTGTCTCTACCTAGCTGATATCATTATACTAACAATCAATCATTCTTTTTTTCTACCTTTCACAGCTGAACATATGCTGAAAGATCAGGAGGAGAAATGCAAGGACACCAAAGAAAGTTTCGAGGGTCTTGTCCGACATTACACGGCCAAACCACCATCAGACCAGGCAAGTGAAACTGTTCCCCTCCCGGCATATTCTCAATCATAAATATTGTATATCTCAACCCCGTATTAGAAATTCATGTTTATATTTTATACAGATATCTGTGGAGAGCTTTTTTAAGACATGGGCAGTTTTTTTCACCGACTACAAAAATTTCTGGAAGGAGGAACAAAAGAGAATAGCCAAGGCGATGTTTGAAAAAGTGGATCAAAAGAGAAAGGTAAGTATCTATAAATGCAACGCATGGTACGTTTTATTGCCTCTGTAGTGTCAGTGTCTACATACTGTGTGGCTTTTATTGTTTAGGACCGCTTGAAAATGGCGAAACGACGTAAATCAATCGCCGTATCGGCGGCAGAGGAAGCTCCCAACAATAACCTGAAACAGAGATTTGCTCAGCTAAGAAGACGCTCCGAAGCTCAGCCTCCTAACATGAGACTGCTGAGAAGTACCTCTGTTAACAGTTTAGATGCCTCAGTGGAAGCAGAAAGGAGCACCAGCCCTGGAATAGGCAATACTCTACTACGTGGATCCAGGGACTCGCTTCTATCACACACCAGGCCAAAGTCGGACGCCAACGCCTATCCCATCTATCAGAACTTAAGTCCTGAGTACAGGGGAAGTATGGATAGGTTAATCGGTCCTTCACATAGTCCTTCTTCTGAGCCACCTCCTCTACCATCCACACCCCCTCCGGACCTCCACAACCCGCCCACAACTTACTCTTACCGGCGGGAAGTGTCTCTGCCACCACCTTCTTCACCACAGGAGCCCGATCCCATCGACTCGGTGTTTGAGAGAATGGAGAGGAGGAGGAGGAGAGGTGTCGTGGTGGTCGATCCTGCCGCTCAGCCAGAGCCGGAGATACAAGGGGTCCCTCCTGCTACCACTGTCCATCCTCTACATGAGAGAATACGCCGTAGACGCAGTCGTAATTCGAGTGATGGGATGGAGGGAGATGGAGAGATGAATGGGATGGGGAGTGCGGAACAATTAAACGCATTCCCGGTTCAGCAGTACCAAGAGCAGTCTCCCCGGCAGTCAAGTGATGGAGCACCCAGGGCAGGGCCACGCCCTATGCGAGCGGGTAGCGGGATGGACGGAGAACGTAAGCAGCCACGGACGCTGCCCGCTCCCCCGGTACCTGTGAGAGATGGAACACAGGCAGGCGAGTTTATCGGTAGTTACAACGTGCGAACAGCCTCAGAACAGCGAGCCAGGGAGGAGAGGACTGTTAGGGAGCAGAACGATTCTCCCACCTCCCCGTACCCAGTGAACTCCCTCAGACACAGTTACCCTCCCCCGGACCAGGGTCGGGACCCGGGATTGTCCCCACTCAGGGAGTCTCGCTGCTCCTCGCCGTGCTCCACCACCTCCTCTCACAGCTCCCTCGACTCCTCCCGCCCACCCCGCATGTTGAACATGCCGCGTCTCCTGGAGAGAGCCGTCTCGGATGACAGAGACCTGGGCACCCTGTCTGAACATGAGTACAGGGATGCTCTCAGACGATCGGCGAGAGCACGGGTTAACAGTTCACAATCCCTCAGATAAATCTTCCACCACTCAATATATGAATAATTTATTATTTTTGTGAATTTAACACTATTTGACGCGGTATCTAGGATAAAACGTATTGAAAAGTTAATAACAGCTTTACTAATTTTGGAATAGCCAATGACTATGAATGAAACATATTTATTCCCTATTTGATATTCCGGCGGTAAATCAAGTGTACTTTGCTTTATAAGCAATCTCAGTGTGCCACGTTTAGTTAATATGAAAATAAAGAAATGTACGTAGTATCTGAGACATGTAGTGTATTAATTGTACATAGTTTTATGGAAGTTATACAAACACGTATATACATGCACACGCAGGTCATTGACCTTAAGAGTCAGTATGGATGCATAATCTATAGAGTATAGACAAAAAAGTGTATTTGTCAATAATCTTCAACGAGCATTGCTAATTAGCTAATTATACCTGATAATCGCAATGCTCAAGTCGTCACATCAGCAGCTATCAGAATGGGGGAGTGACGACGGTGTTGCTGATTATATAAATAGCCGGGTTTATTAGGGGCAACAAACATGAACACAGTTATTTTGATATTTACCGTGATATTCTGGTCATCAACTATAGATAATGATTTTAACAGTGTGAAGTTATAGATCTACCTGAGCGACAAACACTTTCAGACATCCTGACAGACAACGCATAAAGTATCACACACTCAGTCTGTCGATAAAGTTTGAAAGAAATCCTACTTCACTTACATTTTTTACATGTAAACATCGTATTCATAAAGCCGTCCTGTTAAAATCAGTGCTTAGATTATTGAATTTGAAGGAGGTGTATATTATAGGATGGTCCAGGATAAAGGTCAAAATCTCTCGATGAACCAGACCTTGGCATCGCACAATACACGTAAATAGTTTTAAATACAACGCAGGAAAAAAGTAGGCGGACATGCAAACTAAGAGTGAAATATCTTGTGCCCCCTAACGATTTGAAATGTTGTAATACCATACCAGAAACACATGGGTAAAGCATGGATATATTTATTTAACCCAGCGCCGTCCCATAATAAGCATGGGTAATATGAATGAGTCGAGTCCTACTACATAGGTCATGTCCCCACGTTGACTTGAGCTGTTGAGCAATCGATTTATCAAATTGTGCCCGCCCACAAGAATTAGGCCATTAATTGAATATAAATTATAGAAGGGTACTAATTATATTAAGCTTTCTCTGGTAGGTACTTATATTAAACTTACTCCGGTTGTCCTAATAGATAACTTTCTCAGATTAGTACTAATCGTACGCTATCCCATTCAATAGCCCTCACATTAATTGCGTCTAAAGGCAAATCACTTGAACTTTAACAAAAATTATATCACCACATCAAACAATCCGTTCAGACGGGTACATCAATAATGGATGCATTATTTTTTTGTCATTAAAAGGAAAACAATGATATGTCTCAACAATGGTTATTTATTAGTTTTTATTGACAACCTTTACACAATAATATGCAATGCCCACTGTTAGTGTCCTGAAGCTCTGGGATAGCCATACCAGGGGTAGGAACACAATGTGGATATGGAAATACTGAAATTGTCTGGATTTGTTTCTTGTGAAAGAGGTAATTTCTCAGACAGAACGAGATCCTGCATACTAGAATACGTCACACCTGTTTGTCGTAAATATAATTGGATTCCAGGGTATTACCATAGGGAGAGGTCTTATTCATGGATCAAGCGACCCCCACTATGGAGGAGGAATTGAGATAAATAAATGATTGTGATTCTACTGATTAACTGTATATAATGGGGTCGGGGCAGTTTGATTTCCTAGTAAGGTCCGCTTGAAAATAAGACAGTTTTGTTAAAAAACTAACTGCCCTAGATATTGAAATCATATTTAACATCATTGTCCTGATTAAGTAATGAAGTCAACTTGTATCAATCCTTGTAATCAGCAACACTTCCGATTGTCTTGGGATATATAACCGAGTACAGCACTGCCGGTTTTATCAGACATATCGGTTCGCCAATGCCTTGTCAGGGTCCATCAGCGGACACTGTAAACTCGACAGCCAGGCACTTAGCCTCATGCTTGGCAGAGTTTCCGGTCGGACACGTCTCGTAAGTCACATGTTTTACCCCCGCCTACTCTCAACAGGAGCCGTTAACAGCCGCCCGTCCCAGTGTTTATCGGCGGCTTCTCGATAGAAGTCACTTTCCCGCCTCTAACAAGGGTATCCAAGCGAGGCCAACTATGAGGTCAAAGCTGTTGCTGGGCATCGCACCCACGAGGAGACAGGAAGAGTTAACTGGCTGAGAACTGAGTTGTGACGTAATCGCATGACGTTGTTATCGCCGGCCGTGTCAAGGCTCAAGCGGACTTTCAGACATGAGCGGTCACTTAAAGCGGAACATTTATAATTCAATCATAATATCTCAGATGACTAAAAGTCAGCCTTCTGAAGTGCGAGATGATTTATTGTGTGAATTCAAGGGTATCGTGCATATCATGTAATTATCGCCGTGCGCTTTAACGAAATGCAACGTGCTAATCCTGACAAACACTTACTGGCAATTTTGAGTTACGCTTATAAATTTATCCGAGCTGGCTTTTGTTATCTTACGATGATAGCATGTAATGGGTTTGCAAAATGGGTCGTATGCACCTTTAAGTTATTGATTCGGATACTCAACAATATATCGAAACTCATGAAAGCTGCGTATTATTTTATCATCTAAGATGAATAAAATATTTTATGTTAAAGAAACAAAAGAAAAGGCTTAATGACAGGTACCAAAAGAATCCTTTATTTCACAAACATACATCAAAATTTAACTTAACTAAGATTTTAAAATAATGGAACCGGAAAATGTATTAAGTTAAAATAATTTCTATGGGTATTGAGAACAATAGTCTTTATTTGAGGATACATATTTCCACAATTCACAAAGAAAGCAGCTATTCAGTATTTCACGAGGCAGAACTAGCATTGTTGCAGGTAAGCCATCCTTTTACTTACTTATAAACATAGAAGAAAAGAATTGCTACATCATAAGCTGCGATATTGTGTAAACTCCAGACTAAATATTGATCCAGATGTTCTTAAGATTAGATTAAATCGAATACTGCACGGGGACACAATATATTGATATTATATCATATTTTCACAATATATGTATAAAGCACACTACTGTAATGAGTATGCTCTTTTATGGCAAGTAAACTTTATAATATGGATGATTATATACCTTGACATACTGTGTTTTTGATTTTTTCTTAAATATAGTATTTTTTCACTCAAATAATCTCCGAGCTTGCATATATCATAGCTTGAATGGCTTCACATGCAGCTCATCATAATTAATAATGGTCTCAACACATCTTGAAATTCCACGCCCTCATTTGTAGAATGCAAATCGACTTACATCGACTTATTCTTTTTCCAGTCATAATTTGTATGTTGTCCATCAAGGCAAACAGAACCTTAAGAACTCGAAGGCAGCTGCGGGTCAACCTAAGTCATCTCAATGGGTCCTGTACATGCACACAAAGTTTTCAAACTTAGCATCAAACGCGTTAAGTTGCAGTTTATAGAGCAATGCTAGCTTTCGGCTGTCCAAGAGGTGAACGAGCTCAACAGACTGTTCTAACTGATTGTAAAGCAACTTATTGAACATTAATACCGTGCATAATAAGATTCATTATTATTTCAATTAATTTATTTAGATGTAGCTAGTAATTTAATAAGTGGGATTATCGAAAGTCTAGGCCCATATTATTGTCAGAGGTCACTCGGATGTCATGAAGATGTGATTTAGCACGTGCCTATATGTGGGTGTGACTGTTTCTAGAGGACTGTGTTGTCGTCTTGATAGTTGTTCCCAAATCCTTTATCTGAAACGTAACAGAGAAAATATTAAATCATTATCAAGAAATGTTTATGGTAGAATTTGTTCATTTACTAGCTGAGCCAGGGGAACATTTCTGGTTTAATGTCGATATAAAAAGAGCAACGGGCAAAAACATCGGGGAATTTCAGGACACGCCTATAGATGAACCATCTTTACAGCACACTGATGCACCATCAATCAGGCAATGATGATTTGGAAGAGCTACATCCGGTGTTTGCTCCTTCAGCATCCACTGCTGAAGGGTTCAAGAGGCACTAACAAGCATCTTCTTTTCTGTTGACCTAACAAAGCTACTTATTAACAATTAGGTCGGGATCGGTGGCGTACTGATTGCTTATAAACTTTGACTGGATGTTGACAGCCACTGATCATTGCGGTCATATTACATCCCTACCGCATGCTTCCAGCTAGCAGAAATCATATAACTCTATTCGGACATAGCAAGAGGGTTGCATCATTATCTGGGTAATTGTCGTTGTACGCTCGTACATGGCGTGACAGCGATTCCGAAATATTCTTAACAAATGATCGGATTACATTAGTTAGTTGGATCTGAATTGCAGAAGAGCGTCTAATTGCCTGGCCAATGTTACGACACCGGATGTCTCGATCTGTAACCAGAGGAGGGTCAACTGGTGCTATATAGTGATTAACGTGCGTGTATTTCAGTCTAATGTCTTACCTATAATTGATGGGAAACATATCATCGCTGAATGTGTTGTCTTGTCGCCTAAATACTCGCCGCTTGAACGCGTTCAGTCCAAAGTTATCAGACAATCCATCGGACGTCATCGGAGAGGATCTTTTACCAAATCTGTGATAAAAACGGTTATAAATAATACATTGATGCATTCAGTTCGGAGAAA
>JAXGGS010466595.1:5825-16799 GCA_035585475.1 Armandia brevis
TCCACCGTTTCTCACCGTCCCATCTTTCCTCTCCATCTTCAGCAGCAGCAGCATACGCAGCGGGCCATGCGGGAATCACTCTCGTATTGTTCGGCGTTATAGGCTTGAGTACACCCGACAGACCCCCTTTATCCTTTAGCTTTTATGCCCGGGCTTACAGTCCTATAGTTCAGCGGGCAGTAACACCTTCAGGCATGAATTATACCTTTTGCTAAATTGCCAGCATCTTAGCGGCCCGGGCTTTTATCAGGCCCGGTGATGTAGGAAGGGCACGAGGCCTTAAAGTTAGTGGCTCTCGGTGGCAGGTAGGAGTTGATGATGCGAGCTCGGCTGTGCGTCAGAGAGTACATCATACAGGGCCGGCTTATACTTATTACATCCACAGGTGGACACGGCGGGCATCAACCTATCACCGAGCGCTGCATCAATTCTTACACACAGCAGAAATACTTCTGTAAGGGCACAACTCATGCCGGAGCCCAGGCCTCAGGCTGGCACTTAAGCAGTGCAAACTGCCGGGCTCGGATCACTTAAATTTAATTATCCATTCTTAATTTGTTGCTGAAAGTGATGATTTAGGAATTAACGGCTCTCGCATTTCCTGGGAGGTGTTGTAAAATGACAGACTAAGATGCGCAATCAGTGCGAGGGTCGTATTAGATTGCAACATGAAATTTACTGTGTCTGGTCTACTTCCATAAAAGTCCGACATATTTTATCATCCGGTATGTTTACAAGCCCTACAAAGCCCAAAGCTGCCAGACCCCTTGACATTGTGTGAATCACAGTAATGTTTCGTCGTCGATTAGGGGTGATTTTTACACTATTTAAGGTCTTGGACAGATGGCTTTCCGTGCCTGCCTGCTTGTAATACAACAAGTGAACAAATGAGGCCGAGACAATCGCTCATTCTCGCGATCGCTCAGATCTAAATCAGATTAGCCCTTGCGATGAATTACGCTGGAGGTGACTGTCAAGTACCTGGGTGCCTCCTGCTTTTTGCCGAGCCTTCATCATTGAGACTGGCGACGCGGGAGAAGAAGAGGGTCAGGCAAAGGTTGACTCGATGATAAAGTGCCACCAGACATTCAAGTCCGGGCACACTTGGGACCCCCACGTGACAAAACATTCTACACTTAATAGCACTATATGAACTTCAGCAGCCTCATCATCCGAGACGCTTCCCCCTTAATGAGGCCCGTCTTGGCTGCCTTAATTGCTGCGCTCCCGTGGGAGCGGCGATTGTGACGTGATGTAGCTGTGGATAAGGAGATAATCAGACGCAGTCGCGGCTACAGCCGCTGGATCCCGCCATCCTTAGTCCTGGTTGTAAATTTGTCTCTGTCAACTAAACCCGGGATAAACCTCACAATAGTCGCAAACCCCGAGATGTCATTTGTATGCATGTGACCCGCTCGGTCGGGTCGAAAGTCAAGGTGACACCGCGCGAACTTTGTGCGGATCGCACGAATGTCAGCTTTGCAGACAACTCGGTGCAGGCAGCGACAGGAATAAACTGAAACTTAATCCCTGATCCTAATCCGCTGAAAACAGTTGCCTTTAAGTGACATTTTCTCTCGCAAATGAAACCCAAGTCGCCAAGCTGGAGCAATTAAAAGATTGGGAAATAAATGGGTCAATGGGCATTTCCTGCGTTCGAAATGACATTATCCTCATTAATGACCTGTCCTGTGTTGATGAACCCCATGTCCGGTCAGATGACAGCATTGACCGAACAGAAATCACATGACCTAGTTTTACAACCATTATTCTGGGCAAAGTCAATAGGGCAGTTCAAATCTATATGCCAGTAATAACACACAAGACGAGATTGCGTCGGTTTTATTTCGTATGCCTGAGTATTGTACTTCGTTAGCCAATTACGACCACTGAGGATTTGCGGAGATGAAATGAGCTGGTATCATTAGCATCTCCTCTCCCATCATCTGCATCCCCCATCTTTCTCGTGAAGGAGACAGTTACTGGAGGAGTGTGTCTACTTTGAAGTCTCGATAAGCAGCGCGTGTAGGAGAGAACCTGTGAGGGAGCCTGAGCCACTAACACTCTATAAACACAACACATCAAAGTGTGGCATATTAGAGCCCGTCACCCAATACGAACACATAACTTCCCGTCTGCGTCCATCTATATTCCAGTTGTAACAATATTGGGAGCAACTCGACGGCATCCAGTTCCACAAGTTATTGTCAACAACGACTATTTAGGGCATGGGCGCAGCATCAATTATTTACTAGGGATCCCATCTTTATTTGTTGAAATAGCATCATACCTCCACCGGCGAATAAATATTTCATAATAATAGCGTGTCATCTAATCATACCGCCGAGAATCCTTGATGTCTGCCGTCTGTGCCGCTAATGAAGATGGTTGTAATTATTCCAGCTCTAATGAATACGGAAATCATAGCACACCTTCTCCGGCTGATAATCCGTCATTCATGCGCGTCACGTTGTCAATCATTGGGTTTGTCAGCCCAAATACGTCTTTCACCTGTACGTACCTCCCCAGATACTCATTAAGCTCATGTCGATCCCCACGTGTTAGGAGTCATTGTTTTGATCAAGGGGCCATGCATGCTTCAGGCAGCTATTCCATCACTATTTAAATTTGCTCAGTTCACTTGATTGCATTTCTTCACCTGTGAACTGTACGCAATGACGTAACAGCCGACAAGAGGCGTATATACTCCCAGCTTGTAATTTTGTACCTATATTATGATTGCGTCTGATACCTTGTCAAAAGGATCTTTACATGAACGAGGACTTCACCAATCCGAAATGGCGTTATGGATAAATTTGAGTCGTTCATTTCCCCTGTGCTGTTGCCATGGCAACACACTGTGTTATCTGCTTAATGAAAAGCGGGATGTTTAATAAATGAAGACAAGGACTCAGTTTACCAAATGCTCCAGACTTAACCGTCGTTGACAGTGATACATTGGCGGGCAATCTGGCGTCCCAGTGCAGCCGAGAGGATGAAGGTGAAAATGCTCATCATCAGGCGATACCCTTCACATCCCTAGCTTAAGACGGGGTTTACCTGATGGATGCCACCCATTGCCTGAATCTGACAACCAGAGCTTACTCTTCTGTGATAACGAAACACTTGTCCGCAAACACAAACATATGTCAGAACTAGAGAAACCGTTGACAGCAACCAAAAGGACAGATGTGCAAGATTGAAGTCACCCTGACATTTATTTTTACTTTCTAGACCAGGATGTATATATATAAATCTATTTATTTGCATATTAACTTGTCCATGGATAAATTGTTAGCATGGACAAATATGTTGTTTGGTAGGAATTCAGATACTAGTATTTGTACTTAGAATTGTGGGACAGCAGCCAAATCTGATAGTTGACTGACCTGTAAATTTCTCATTCTCCCGGGGCGTTCATCTCTTGTATTATTTTATGAGCTGTGTTTCTATCGATGAAGGCGGCCTTTGTCAGGAAGAGGGCAGTCCGGTACAGAATTAATGACGTACGTGCATGTCTTCTTCTGTCCGACTGCCACGCCATAAATTCTCCTTTCTTCCGACGGAGAAATACTCCCCGCGCTCAATAATTATGCCTCGCGTCTGGGCTAAACTCCTTAATAACAATTCCCGACCACCTTAGAATATAAGCCAGCGAGTATCACCCAATTCCCAGCAGTAAATATCACCCAATCACGCCAAATTGAAACGTTATAAAATTCATCTCATGTCGAAACGGGATCAAGCCGACTGAGCCGGTCGGTTACATGTAGTGACCCATTTCCGTGTGGGATATATGTACCTGCAAGCCGTGGTGGGCCACTCGATAGGTTGATTGCATGCTGTGCCCGAGCCCCTCAGCGCGTGCTCTGGGGCCACACGGAGGCTAACACGTCATTCAGGATAAACCCGCTCCATCAGTCCAAAAGGCAATCAAAATCCGGATATCCAGGTACTGGGGAAACACGTAAAATATGACCTTTTCTATGATCCTTGTGTGGCACGTGTACACACAGCGGGGATATAGGAGAAACGCCACATTAGGCAACTGTTAGTTTGTAGGTAAGAGGAAGGTGGGTGTGATTAATGTCATGTAACCCTTCCCTCAGGTGTTTTGTCCCTCGTGTGTGACCTCTGTGAGAGGGGACACGAATAGAAATGGCCGACGCTACTGGAATAGACAAGGGACAAATCCGCCCCGCCTGGTATAATTAGCTGACTCGGGGCGAGAGCGCCCTGCAGATAGACAAGGGGAAGACGTCGGGGTCAGCCGGGTGTCATCACCATGCATATCTTCTACACGTGGATATTTAACGCAAAGGACCCGGCCGTGACGCCATTAACCAAAACTAACGTATTCATCTCCGCAGCCTGCGGACCAATGTCGGCGCCGAGGATGGCGAAAGAAGAAAATCCGGTAGGTCTGAGACCAATTTATCCGGAAAATTCGATTTATAGCTGTGGCCACCGAAGGTTCCTGATTGAAAACCGCTGACCCAATGGCAAAACTCGGCAGATGATCTTTGATCTCTTTGATAAACGCTGGGACAAGTACTGCCCTTGGCAACCAACCGCAAAGACAAGTCAACCCTAGGTAAGCCCAGTTGCTAGGCAGGGGATGCTCGACTGATGTCGTACATAAACTACTGCATCATGCTCACTCAGTCCCTGACCTTCACACCTCTCTCGCAGTCATATTTTAGCATAGGAAGTCAAACTCTCGTGGCTGGAAATACAAACAGGTTATTGACCATAGACATCATTGATTATTTGCCTAAAATACTCCCGGTGTCTCTAAGGCTCAGCCTCCTTTGGCTCCTTCGTCTGGATAGCAAGAGCCAAATTTCAACAACGGAGCCATAATTTACTCTTGCTAATTTCATCAACTGTCCCCGGGGACGTTCCTAAGTCTTCTCGTTTATTTTCATCAGTTCAGATCAGCCTGTGTCCGTGTGACGACGCCTAGCGATTCATACGCTCACAGTTTACAAATTAGCGTCGCTACATAAAGGCGGGAGGACGTAAAGAGATACACGAGCAGAAGGTCCGGCCATCATCGGGCTCACTTCTCTAATCCCGTGTTTACCCGGGGTCGCATCAGCCGCGGCTATATTTAGTGCACACTCCCCGCCTGCCTGGCAAACATCGAGCCGTGAACGGTGTGTAGAACTAGATCAAATTTGGTCTTCTCCCCTGCCCCTGTGATCCATCACTGTTTTTGTGTAGAGCCAGAAACAGCTGCTGGTTAGTTTAAGCCCGGCTGTATCCACCTGTTTGTGCGTCAGTGTCCCTAACCCCTTGATTACTCCTATCTCTAACTGCCTTTCCATCCCAGCTGCCGACGGGCAAACCCAACTTTTTATGATAATTGGCTAAGTTGGGGATGGAGAGAGGCTTCCTTTGCCGCTCGTCCGACAATCGTTACTACAATTGTGGCTTAAGTTAAATTTTCTCCAATGCCCCATTTTCTCAGCTCACCGTGAAATCTACCCAGCTATGTGAAATGAAGTGGCTTAGTCGCAAATTCAACTTTATCTCGTGAAATATCGGAGGGGTTAACGTTTCCGAGCACCCGATGGTTTTCGTGTTCTAACTCATCATATTTATTTGGGCTATTTGACTCTTGGCACGCTCCGCCAATGCGCTCGTCTTGCCAAACATCTCAAGCTTCTTTACCAATTTAAGAATCACAAAAACTGAGCGTCCCAGTCACATACAGTGACATGAGAGCGATCCCCGTCTGGATTTTCTCCTGCTAAAGTTGATGAGCCGGGAAGATTGCCGCTAAAGGGAGTTCGAATACGCTTGATGAACAGACTTGAGCTGTGAGTTTTTGTCCGACTAAGCGAAGATCTGCTCAATTTACTGTAGCAGTAGCGTGAATGGTTCAGCCAAACCGATGGAAAAAAGATCAACTCTGTTGAAAGGGAGCCCTATATCACCCAAAGGAGACATAACAATATGTTGAACTTTATCAGGACCTTGGGGTTGTGTGTGGGACATGATGTACAGATATACATATATGTGCTAGAAATATAGCATGTGACCTATCATTCACATCAATGATAAGGCTGTCGCGTATATGTCCACTGAGAGTCAGCCGCGTCGTGGTGTCGTTGTGTATATGCTAAAAAGACAATTCAATCGTTATAATCTTTCGATGTCGACGAATATTTTACAATACCAGAGCTCCTTGTATTGGATGCATTTGCAAGCTTGTAAAATTATCCTAGCGCCATATAGCTTGCAGTTCTTTTAGAGCCACATATGACGTTTAATGGTTGATCCCCATTCAAGTTTAAAATCTAATCCTCCGCGGAGCCTGTCGGGTCTTTTCCGAGCGACGTCAACACGTTTTGTCGGGGCTTGTCACCAACAGCGACGATTTTCTATCGAGGACGTCGACGAAATCGGGCGAGATCTTTCTCGGCGGAAGGAGTATTAATCAGCCGACTAATGAATGCTCTAATCTGTCAACTCATACGTGTAATGTAACCAATTCAGCGTGAGGAAAAGGACTACTGGGGTGAGGGAGGATGTTGTGATTTCTAGTGGGAGCTCTGTGGGATGATTCCTTGACGACTTGACTGGAACGTCCTGTGTTCAAGGTTGATATTCTAGGAATTGTGTGGTCCAACATTAATTAATTCAAGGTTTTCGTCATAAGGCAAGACAGGCGTGTATAATCCCAAATATGACCCGGATCGTTCAAACAGCCATTTTAATTTCAGTTTCAGGTGTCAGATTAAAGTAATCCCTACGAAAAGATTTTACTATGGCCACCAATACACGTGTTATATATATATCGGTAATTTACGCTTTCGACATCTGACATTGCTTATAAAGTATTGCGAGCCGCGGCGTGTTTGTTTTGTAAGTGGCCTGTTCTTCCTGTAGAATTTTTCATCCGCTTCGTGCCTCATGCATCACTAGGCTAACTACAAAAAGCCTCGCCTTTGATGGATTTCATAAAATATCCCAAAGAACCGAGTTATAAATGGCTCGCTCATCAGTTCTTGTCGCTTAACACGCAGTTGTCTTGCATTTTAAGCAGTTGCTGCAACGAGATGCTTCGTGCATTCATGGCCCAACCATAAAACATGGGTAAACCATCATGGATTTGAACCATCTTAATACAAATTTGAGTAATTTATGGGCAGCTTCTGCCAATCGATACAGTAAATTAATTTGGATGTCGGCGGCGGTCGCGTGTAGCAGACGACATAGAACAGATTGAAGTTCAACCGTTAGCATGGCTAGCGATTATCACCGACGCCATACTCCGGCCCGGGCGCTCACAAGAAACAAAAATACCCATAAAACAACGCAATGCTTTTATCTGGCGGACACAGCGCTCCCCCTCATTCTGCCCGTCATACCTTTAAAACAAGCGCTAAGATATGAGGGACATCAATGTCATCGGCGGTCATTCGGGTCAATGAAAAATTGCCTGACGCGTTGACACTTGAGCACAGGGTTAATCTCCTAGCTAGTTCGGAGAAAGACAGCTAATCGACATAAGACACCATACATGAAATTACGGTAGCATGGCTGAAAATCAAAGGGAAACTATTTCTCAATTCTTACTTCAAGTGAAGTGTCTTCATTGCTTATGACCGGAAACTTGGCTCGCTAAAAGAGACAACATTCAATATCGAACATTTCAGGGAGTGGCGCAAAAGTAAAATCACACACGAGAAAAAGGAAGACTATAAAAGGCCAATCTTCCGATTCGCGTAAACGCGACGTAATGTTGCTGCGATAATTTAAACTAGTGCAGAAAGGGCTTGTTCGTGCGTTAGTGCTGGAAACATATGAGGATTCCGCCTAAATATAACACAGTCATATCCTGGGGCAAGTCTTTTTCCACCTCAGACTGAATGATGCATCCACGTACCCTCAGGGTGTGCTTGTCTCTCTCGCTTCTGAAATATAGGTATTTCTCGATGCATTTTAGATTTCCATCACCTAGAATCTAAAATGTACGACCTCCTAGCAGCAGCAAGATTTAACACACTAAGGTGCTCATCCATTTCGTTGCTCGCAGAACGACAAATTTCAGACGAGGAGGGTTCTTGCAAAAGCTAGGTTGTATTAAACAGACCAGTCCCCCGCTGACATCAAGAAGGCTGAGATCTAATAGCTTTACGAGAGCTCTCCCATTCTAATAAAAACATAATTCTGCGTCCTTGGAACAAAAATGAGAAATTGAAATTGCTCGAGGAACCTGCCCGGTAAAAGAGAGTATCGCACATCGCCAATCAAATTGAGTTGGCTCAGATAGAAATAGAACAATTCAGTAGCAGCTATTACTTAAACTCGGTTCTTTGAACTCTTCTTACCAAAACCCTCTGATGCCCAAGATAGCTCAGCCTCTGCAGCTCTGGTCTGCAACGTATTTGCGCACACTTTATGGAGAGGAAACACAAATTTTATATTAATCCACCCCTAGATTGATGTTGGGCGCCACAAATTACCGTGCTACGGCATTTCCTTAGCACGCCTGTTTTTTGGGTGCTTCTGCAGCCAACTTCGTTTCCTCTTGCTCGCCTGAGGCGCCTAGACAAGCCTCGCCGGGAGAGTCGCCCAAATCCGTACTGTCCCGGCCTAATCTCGACGCTCCCATCAACAACGCATCACACATTTTACTTAGTTTGCTGGTGAAATGCCGCCATGGCGTCATCGGCCACTCCGTGAGAAATTCATTTGATCAAAATAATCTACGATCAATCGCAGAAGCGGGAGAAGTCAATTGCTGAACTCGATTTCCTATATAAAAAATTGGGCCGCGCGCGCCTGGTTTAAGCCTGTTGACAGGGACGCTGATAGATGTTTGCCGATACAATAGGGGGCCGCGGATTAATTGACTTTGCACTCGCAACCCTTTGCATGATTCGAGGAGAGCAATTCGCAGTGCAGATCATAACGAGGCTCCGTCAAGTATCGTTTAAACGTACGAGCGTGTCATCCTCACGTTCGATGGAGAAGATGGAGAGGCGGATTGAATGTCTATTACATTGCAGCTCAATTGCGAATTTGAGGTAATTGACCCTTTTTGCACAACCTGCAGCAACAAACGGCCACCCGCAAAACAAGTCAGCAACGTTTCCGGGTCTGAATGAAACGCAGCCAAGAACAGAGCAGTAAGCAATCTGTCCTGCTGACGCATATGTATGGTCGCGTTCCTGGCCTTAATTTCTGCAGGATGTCTGTCCAATCAAGCAATTACAGTGTGTAATGCGGCATGTCCCTCCCCCGGTAATCACTCTAGTCGATGTCAGGCGGAGTAACCTCTGCTGTCTTAGGTGAGGGCTATCTCCCGCAGCAGGGTTCGGCCCGCTAGGCAGCCGGGCAAGTCTAGAATTACTCACGTCAACTAGGTCATGTGGAGCACAAGGTTAATGGAGGGACTTAACTAAGATGATGTAGACTTAAGGAACTGTTGTTGGCAAGCACATTTGTCACCAACGCATGCAGGAAGAAACCATACGCGAATAAGGTTTCGTCGCGTCGCAGGTCAGCGGGACACTCACAAATGATGGGGGAATAACCCGGTGGATATCATTTAGATGGAAATCTACATACGTGCTGCACGCCAAATGTCAAGTGGGTCATAATTTACGCCCTGGAGACAGGAGAATATCCCGGGTATCCGTACCAGAGTTCAGCCCCCTTGCCGAACCGTGGCTGTAATCCCCGAGAAGCACCTCGTCATCTCTTCAACCTGCCCTCCTGTCTCAGAACTTTGTTAGACTTGCATCACAATAAGTTATTGTCGGGCCCCCTGGGGAAACGAGGCCACGACAGATATTGATTGGTTTGCCTCTATCTACCTCTCACGTGGAGCTATACAGGGCACCTTACAAATAGTGTCACTGTTACATGCAATCAGAGTGCATCTCCCTAAATGTATAAATCTGGCAGCTGCTACATTTGTTATTGGTATACATGAGCTGGTTACATTATTGCGTTTGAGGGCACCCAGTGCATTGCTCAAATAGTTGCATTTGCAAGATGTAAGCAATCATTCGTACCTCACGTGGCCCCATTTCATTTATGTATTCATCGCTATCTAAGTAGCAATGCGTGTAATTGTAAACCAGCGAGTTAATACCTTCAATAAAATTTAGATAGTGAGCTTTCAATATAGATAACTTTTTATTATAATGATAACTGTTACATAGAGCACTGTCTCGTTCAAAAACATGCGCTGGGGGGACATCTCCAGATGAGAAATGTAACATGTCATCTGACAATAATCGTGCGATTGAGGTCCCGCCGGCGGTAGGGACATATCAATTCATTGTGCGCGCACAAAGAAGTTAGCGATTGTTTGTTTTTATACACTGCTCTGGCGGGATCGCTTCATAGCCACCATTATTGCATACAAGGAGATGAATAATTGAGGGGTCCCATGCGATGCGGCATTGTGCATGGCTCACACATGCCGGTGAATAATTCACGTCGTTTTATTAACGGTGTTAGTGTCAATAGATACGCATGGGGTTTTGTATCGGTGTTAGGCAGCAGCAGCAGCAGCAGCAACGGCAGCAGTTGTGATGTGATGTAAAAACCACGAGCTCGGCACACTCTCAGTCAATGCATCGGTGAAATGGAGAACTTGTTGCCGATCGCCTGATTTTGGTGATGCATCGGCGATCAAAACGTCGTGCGCGCAATCCCTGGGGACGTTTATCGATGATTCGCCTTGATTGGGAACGAATTATGCGCGGCAAATGAGAAGGGAATCCAATTTGTCCATCCTGCGTCTAATGGTTCATGTTATATTCAGGATCAATTAACTGATCATGAGCAGGTATGAAATGTAATAATCATATTGCTCTCATATGTGAGTCACGTAAACTATAGGCTATAGCTAAGATAAGGGTGATTTGAGTGGTGCCACTTTTCATCATATCACACTCATTGTATCGCAATGTTCCGTTTTTACGGCATAAATTTCACTCTTTGATG
>JAXGGS010466595.1:23563-36809 GCA_035585475.1 Armandia brevis
ATTGCCGAGTCCAGTATCGGTAAATCAAGAGCGCCGGACGAACGCTAAGGCTGACAAAGGACGACAAACCACATGGGATGACCCAACAATGTTACGCTATCTTGCTCTCGATTAAACTTCATTCGAGCTGGGTCTCATTCATCAAAACCTACATCGGGTGTTATAATTGTTGTTTTTTGTTGCAGATCATTGGTGGACCGAGCTAATGATTGGATGAAAAAGAACACGGACGTAGCTGTGAAAACATGCGAGACGCTCACGTGGCACTCCCACGATGCCAAAAAGCTGGGGGACAGCGAACTAATGGTGCTGTCCAAAAGAGTTACGCAAAATTCAGAAAACCACTTCCTCCGAGGACTCAGGTAACAGAACAACAACTCTTTTAAGTATTGTCCTCTTTTCAGCAAACTTGTTAATTTTTACGCGCTCCGTGCCGGCCGCGGATTCCCCGAGGCGCTCCGACGGGCGTTAACTCGCTCTCAGATGACTTCTCTCCGACAACCGAGCGATCGGTGTCCCCGGGCTTTCTTAAAAAATACCCTTCACATCTTCCCCGCGCACAATAATTTCCTTTTTATACCCCCCACAACGTCGTAAATCAACGCATTACAAATACGGGGCCTCCCCAAACTCGACAATTCGCCCCATGAAGCGACATTATTCGGCAGCTGAGTAAGATATGAAGGTTATTAGGCGGGCTAGCAGAGGAGGCTCGCCGAGGAGGTTCGAGCCAGTCCCGCGCGCCCTCCTCTCTTGATCTACGACGTGCGTCAGCCTCCATCGACAGCGTGATTGAAATTCACAACGACAAAAGGCGGGTAATGATCATCATCTCCCACCCTGACACATTTTCCGGCCGGAATTCAATTTTCGTTTTGGAATAGCTCCCAGAATGAGCGAACGAGTCTCTGGTGACCACCAGGGCCAGTTGATACCTTAACCTGCGCCCATCGCCTGCTGAAGAGTCGGCATGTTCGATGGAGCACCGGAAGGAAAAAATTGCGTAACCGTATTGTGGGACGTGTTAAAACAAGACGCAGGGCGCATCGTGTCATCACCCCCTTAAGGCACACGAGAGAAAATCGAGTTCACGCGACCCAAATTAGCAAAAATTATTTGTAAGTCCCAGACCCAGAGTTTTGTGCATTATCTGAGCGTATTTCCTGTGGAATGCATAGATTGGGCCAAGGTTTGGAGAGGGAGAGAGAATAAGAAATTATCATATATGTAGATGGTGCATGTGACGTTCGGTTGATTCCTCAGGGCTTTGTGTAAGCTCTCGTGCAGCCGAAATGTCGCCTGCATCCTTGAAACAACCTTGGGGACAACTGAACCGGTCATACAATTCCTAGATCGAGAGTTCGGTGCTCGTTCGGTATCTTCCTCCATTGTTCTGGCCGAGTATTCGTGCTGGCTAGACCATTCACATTCCACCGATACCCTTGAACAAATTGTTTCTCTCTCACGAAAGATTTTCCGAATAAAAGATGGACTTATCCTGTGCTTGAGATCCCCAAGACCCCCTTATGTCGATCGTTTTGATATTTGTACAACTCTCAGGGCCGCGCTCTCTCGTGAACTGCAGACCTGCTAAAACAAAACAAAGCCGAATAGCTCCATAAAGCAGCTCCCTGGGGCCGAGCACAAGATGTACTGACCGGCGATTCTTCCAGATTCTCTATTTTGTACTAATCTAGATAATTGAGGGTGTGGGGGCCAGACCCGGGGGGACTTTCATGAACAGAGCTGCAGGTGATTGCACTAGCTGGTGTTAACCTGTACCCCATCTCGGAAACGCGCATATCCTTCCAAGGGACCAAGCAAATATTATTGGAGACAAATTATGCGGGTCAAAATTATTCCTGAATTATCATCCTGGAACAATGAAAGGGGGCGGCTTTGAGGTATGGGAGATTTTATTTGCCTATAGTCATGTGTTTTAGATGGGTTATTTGAAAAATAAACATTTGTTTTCTGTATGGCGTAAAAATACCAAAATAACGACGTTTTGGACAGATTGAGGAAGGATCAAGCAGTAAGTTCTCCTGGTGAAGCAAATTAGTTTCAGCAGGGATGCGTTCTCCGCACTCAGTCGGGCCTCCAGTGGCAATTAAGCAAGGCCGGTGTTTTGCATTCACACAGCATCGCTTGTGGTCTACATGATACGGGGGAGATGATTTAGGAACGGGCCCCGCGACATCGACATGTTCTCGCCGTTCTGAGCTATCAGGTTTCAGTCTGCGATACAGGACACTAACTACGACACCACTCTCCTCTTACCTGCGCCGGCATGCCTGCTGTCCGCCACGAGTACTCGTACACCGAGCTAATAGGATAGCAGACTCCCGCTATGTCTCCGCATACCCGCCAGCCAATTTTATCAGCACATAAAAGTAAAGACAAAGGAAGTTATCGCTGCACCTAGGGAAACAGTGGCCTCTTATTACGAATAAAAGTATCCTGAAGAGCATTAAAGAGTTTAACAGAAGCCCAGACGAGATAATTTATTGCCGCTCGGGTTGCCACTGAGAGCCAGTATTTAGCTCTATAACTCAGTAAGCAATGGTCAGCGTACAGCAACCGGGGGGCAGGAGAGACTTTAAGGCAGAAGGAGCAGTCATCCAATCATCCTCTTGTTAATAAAATGCGCATGAACCTCTAGAATTGGGTATTAAAGGTGAGGAATCTAAGCGACGTATCGTAAGTGGGCCGCATTTTGGAACATCAATTTTATATCGACATCCAATGGATTAGATGTGAATTGGGCTGGGGTGGAAAGTCGATTCAACTATTAAATCGCGTGTCTAGATGGGTTGACTATTGAAACAATTCGTTTATTTGCCGACATCACACATAATTTGATTTATTGGGGCCTAAAAGCGCCTCAAATGCGACAAAACTCTCTTGATCAATTTTGTTCGCGTGATATATCTTATCTACACGAAGTACTGCTTGTTCCTGAAGGGTTTATTGTCATCCATTCATTTGAAATTGAGATACATGGAACTTACAATTATCATTGTTATAACAGTAGTTAATCTTAAGATTTAATGATCACAAAATCGATGGATAGTGCTCCGTTTTGTTAGCATTTCTAGAGCTATCGTGAATATTTATTATCTCGTGAGCTGGTCTTAAAACGCAGCTTTACTGTAGTCGGTTGAGGATTGGGAAAGCGTAGTCAGAGTCCAACGCAAATGGAGAAAAAACTTAGCAGAAGAGATATGGTCTTTGACAGACATCCATGCTGAATGGAGAATTAGCCGATATATCTATAACTTGTTATTCGGGCATCGTAATACTAATCTCCCACGCTTCGATTCTTCCGTGTGCAATATAATAGCCAGTCAATATCGATTCAGGCGACATAAACAATAAAACATTATTTTATATGCGTTTTTTCAAAAGGGGTATCACCTCAAGCGGCGATCATGTGAGAGGCAAAATACTTGATACACCATTACAGCGATAGGGTGAACTTTATGGCAGTATAGTGCAATAAAATATTTCTCTCCTACCGATGTTGATACGTCTCTTCCTTTTTTTAAATGGGGTATCGACTCTAACAGCGGACATGTGAAGAGCAAAATACTCGACACCCCAATCCAGAGATAGGGAAAATTTTATGGCAGCATGGCGCTGATATCGTGTGTGTTTTTTTCTCCAACCGATGTTGATCCATCTCTTCTCTTTCCGCAGGCTGTGGCTGGTCCCCCAAACATCAAATGGTCGCACACAACAACAGACGATATGCTACTGTGATTACCTGCCAGAGGGGAATGATAACATACAGAGTCTAGTCAACCGTGCCAATCGCAAAATAGACAGTGGAGCATTGAAAGGTAGGTGGACCGGACAACCTCTGTAGCTTAGTTCAGTCCTAACGAAGAAGCGGCATCAAAGCGTTTTCCCCAGCAATCCACGACTAAATTGAAGGAAACTCATTGGCGGATCTCAGCGGAATGCTCCTTGGAATCAGGCCGAAGTAGACTTCCTACTAGATGGGTAACACGAATAAATTGGCCGATTTAAAGTGTGCAACCTTTTTCCTGAAATCGATTGGTGTTATTCCTCGCTTCTACCAGACATAGACAAATATGCCAAAGCAAACTCCGCCTACCCCATTCCAAAAGCATTTCTAAGGTCTATTTGTCCGCAGACAATAGCAATCTAAGGCTAAGGCATGTCGGATGATCCAATGGCAAGACAAATAGTTAACCTAGTAGTGCTGCCACCCTTCAGTGTTTCGCATCTTTTACAGTGACGAACGTTGGTTCTTTTTCTACGATATGACAATCCTCGACCATTAGAAATGTGTCCCATTGTCCACAAATGATAACTACTCGTATGGAAGCTCTTGACATTTTTAGACTGGTACTCTTGCATAATTCTATCCCTGCGGCATTGCTCAACTCACATGCCTCACTCTGTGTGCCGATTATTGCGCTTGTCAACACTCGAGCAACTGTCATCTTACGTGTCGGCAAAGTTATCTCTCGTCTCAAACTCGATTATGACGCGAGTGTTGACAGAAAGATGAATGTTCAGGTCAGAATACAACCCTTTCTGATTGCTTCGCGTCTATTTTCTTCACTCAAATCAAGTTAGTGAAGTTAAAATGGCTGCGACGTGACATATTCAGGCTCAGCATATGACTGCTATTTCTGCAGCAGCAAATACAGAGTTTCTGCAATATGTTTCCTTAAAAGAGCCATCAATCGAAAAAGGACTAAAGTATCAGGATATCCGATAAATCAAAACAGTGTTAAATCCTTATATTCATTGCATTAGAGTCATCATTGTGCTTTGTAGTTTTTGCATGATAGACTCTTGATGATTTAACGGTGCCGAAAGAGGCATGCCCATTTAAGCTAAGTTCTTGCAATTAGGACGCGGTAAACCAAACCATCCCATCCTCTCAGATGTAGAACAAATTGCAACACCATCACAGCCTTCGTCTTGAGGACCAACAAACACACCAGACACGTAGCAAGAAGGACCCTAAGAGGGTCGTAAACTTAAATAAATTAAAGCATCCATCGATTGTTCCGCCCGGTTCCGGGAGACCTGTCGTTTTGTGTGCAGCCCCGCTCACAGACGGCCCCCAAGGAGCGATTCTTACAGGAACAGGCTCTTTTCTCTGGATCGTGGCCTAAATTGGTAGGATTATGTCATGCCATCCGAATTGATCTACTACAGCCGTTATTTTTATAATCACGTGTCATCGCTTGTCTTCTACGTTTCCATAGAAAGGGCTCCCTAACTTTGCTACAGATTTCTTTCAAGACTGTCCTGTCTACTCAACTATCAATATGCGTACTCGAAGTAACCGAATTCCAAGTTCAAACCGCTTGACTTTTAAAAATTAACATTTCTTTAATGTGTCGATATTTATGGAAACACATTTCCTTTCCCACGATTGTAGACAGCAATCACATATATATGTCTAGGTTGACCCAGTGACCTATTTAACCAGGGACCTATTTAACTGATGCTATTGTTTTGGTCACCTGCAGGAGAAGTGCTGACAGTAGAGACGGTAGGAGTGCCCCTAATTAACGGTAATCTTGACAGTGGTGATACGAGATGGACAGAATCTATCAACGACGATTCTCCTTACGTCTTTTGTCTCAGGGTTTTCTACAACAAACAAAAGGACAAAAAGGCAAATATAGGTACGTTCTTGTAAGGTTGTTTCACTAATAAAGATTGCAAGCCGGCAATTGCGATGCGCTTAGAAAATAAACGTAATTATCTCGAGCGTAGTATAACGATGGAGCAACACATTAAAGGATTTTATTTTGGATCAATGGTTCAACATGTGATACTATATGACATTCTCCATCGCTTCCCAGGCCTTAAAGATATCGTTCCCATGCTGTCGGCGGAAGATGGCTACGAAGGTTTTCCAGAGCTATGCGAGCGTGCCAACACATGGCTCAAAGACCAGTCCGACGTACTCATCGTTAGTATGCAATCGCTCATGGTTCAAAAGGACGACGGTGAGTCCCTCTCAGACTACGAATAAGTAGATTAACGTCTGGCCTTATAAAATTATATCTTCAGATAATAGGCGCAGGGCAGAGGACCAGGCGTAAATATTTACCAAGAGCCCCCGTCTACCCGACTTGTGTGCAAATAAATGACATTAATGTCCGTTTTCAGATAGGGCGCGAGCAGGATGAAAAATGCTTAATGACGAGGGCGTAAGGTAGTTAGGAATCCATTTCTCACTGACGAGAATTATGTTTTATCACCGGCAGGTCCGCATTCGGAGACGGGAAGTGCCTGTTACTTCACCATACCCGGAATATTAAGTGAGCATTCTGCCGAGTTTTTCCGCATCCTGCGAGTGACCTATATCAAACCTAGTGGCGAGCAGGTGACTGAGATTCCTATGATCTATCCCTTCACGTACGAGGTGTTCACGCCCGAAATTGTCACAAAGGGAACGGGTGACAAGACAAAAGAGCGTATGGAGAAAATGAAAGAATGTTACTCGCGTGTTCACTCGCACCTGAAGGCTACAGGTAAAGGACGAGGTAATTGTAAGCAGCTTTCTACACCTTTTTATTTGCAAAGCACCGTGGCAATGGCTTCGGCTGATTAACCGTACATGTCCGATTAAATGTTGCATTTAAAACTGTATCTAACCATTGATAAGTATGAGCTATATAAGAGCGGCATATCGAAAACTAGGTGAGCGACTTCATGAAAAGTAACCTTGCTACATTATACATGCACTATTGGTATCATTTACAGTATGTGTCCACCCGATGTTAACAAATTAGATTTTAAGATATGAATTTAAATTTAAAACCACGCAATTCCTGTCTCACTTTAATGCATTTTAATCACCTGAAACTAGTTTAAGAGTTGATGGTGACTATAAAATAATGCACACACAACCTGTAGCACCCACCACACTTGTCCGACACCCATAGCTTGTGTTATCTTAATCACCGTGCAACTTAGTGTGAACTGGTCACTATCTTATCATTTTATTAATCAACTATCCAATATTTTGAAAGACAAAGAGCCCTGAAATCGAACTCTAATTTCAATTACATGCATGATGAAAGCAAACATAATTCAAATTTCACACTGAATTTCTTACGTGGTCTATTGACCTATTTATAGATTTGATATGTAGATAATTGTCAGTCAACCTCTTGTTATTCAATTCATCAATCTAAACTTCCTCAACCTAAACTCCACCACTGATCACTCTATAAACGACTTTTCACAAACAGCCTCTATACCGTCGCGTTCGGAGATTTCTCTTTGAGAGAACGAGCGCAAGCAAATGTCAGATAGAGGAATCATGGGAAATCTGGCCAATTACGTAGCGTTCTCTTCATTAATCTGTGACCTTTAATGTTGCTTCCTGAACAGGTGCGGATATAATTTGTGTGGAAACTGTTCTCAATCCTATGCAGCTGGTACAAGTAGACAATGCTCAAAATGAAGACATGAAGTTTCTGCTGACCTTAAGGTAACAAATGTCATAATTTCTATAGAGTTCGTGCCAACGTCCTGCTACAATTGGCACTTCGGGGAAGATTGACGCATGAGCTGCAATTTAGTCTTCGTCTCAAGCTACGAATTGTAGATCCAGGCGAATTTTTATTAACCTGATCCAGAGAAGTTATTAAGCGTTCAGACTCCTGTCTAGAAGTTAATCGATGGCCTCTGTTTTCTATATAGGTTGTATTTGACGGCCCAAATCGGTGGTTATGAGGGAGACATTAAGGCAATGATCAGTCAGCGAGCCTCTCTTAACGTCAAGCCACGAAAATTGAGTCACGACGACGGGGCGCCCGGGCCCATATTCCTCGGCAACGTAGTGAGGCGGGAGTTCCGATATAGATGGCTAGTGCTGGCCGTGACAGTCTTTACTTGTATGACAATTATCGTGGTGGTTAGCGTTGTCTACAGCAACACATGAGGAGGAAAGAATTAGCAGAAAACACCCCCCGCGCAATCCATTAGACATTCCAATGCTCAGTTTCTAACTCGAGGAGACGCGTCGCCCGAAATAAGCATCCATCTATCAAGCTGTCAGCGAGAAGATGGGATTCATTCGGATTCAAAAATCACATTCCACATCGCCGCAGTCCCACAAGCGGCGGAGATGCATGTAACTGATGCCGACCAAACGTAAATCTTCCGCTAGACGCACCGGGGAATAGGAGGAAATCAGCCTGATCAAGATTCATCAACACGCGCGCAGTGGAGAAACGCTACGCTCTTTAGCATTTTGTACATACGATTTTGTAAGTTTATTACTTAAGCACGATGCATATCTTCGCACCAATGTGAAATTTCTTCAGATTTTACATGCGTATACATATACATATATAAAAACGCCTCGAGTTTTCTATGAAAAAGTTCTCATCATACTGGAACGTGCACGGACTTAGTTCTCCTAGAAGTGCACATTTCTAGTTTATGCAACAAATTATATCCGTATGGGGATATATACATATGAATAATGGATTATTATTACTATATTAATGTTATCACTTTTAACTCAGCTCACAAATGCTCTACTAATTAAGCGTTAACCATTGCTACTTCATGGATGCCTGTATATGGAATTTGTATACACGATGTAATATATTATCAAACGCCGCCAGCGACTGTGGGGTTAACCACATAGGTGGCTTAGTTCGGCTACGGGATTACTGGAATAATGTATAAATTTGTCATGTTTTGTCAGTTCACGTGTCCATATTTTATGTGTAGCAGT
Source organism: Armandia brevis (assembly GCA_035585475.1). Lineage (NCBI taxonomy): Eukaryota > Metazoa > Annelida > Polychaeta > Opheliidae > Armandia > Armandia brevis. Next base: position 32,316 of record JAXGGS010466595.1, read on the forward strand.
GCAAACGTGAATTGAATCTAGCTGTCTTAGCGAGGCCATTAGACTTTACCTTGTTGACACGCCTGCTGGGGACTGCTGGTGAGAGCTTAATGGTTCAGGGTAGCCAAATATTCCATTCGGATTTCCCCAACCATTCCACTTAATGATATAATGACTTAAATGATTGTCAATTCACGCCGGCTAATTCTATAAAGCTTTCTCACAATAGAAATAAAGCTAGCGATAGCCATGCACAGCTATGCAACCATCTCATTCGGTGGCGGTAATGCTAGTCAAATAGCTGCAGCCCAGATATCATATTACGGGATGGTTAATGATCAACGCTTGTAGAATATTCGAAAACATATTAATAGATAGAAGCGTCCCTCTTCCTTCTAGTTCAAAAATAATTCATAAAACTGGTAGAATGTTGCCGATGATGTGAATTTCCGTTGTTTGTGAGCTTTAAACGTGGATGTAAATTATACTCACGATTGTCAAAAGCACGCACCTTATGTGTGGCAAGACGAAAAGACAAAAATATATAATTGCAAATGATTGTCTGTTGGAAAAACGCACCATCACTTTAAGTATATGCATTTGTACATATGGGAGTGAAGTCTTATCTAAAAGTTAATGGCCTGTAATATGATTGTTCTTACGAAGGTCTGATCAATTTGCCACGGTATAATTTTACACTGTGAGTATTTTCATGATCGTCTGTCCAGTCATAAAAGTAGATGATGGAGAATCAGTTTTCGCTCGGCTGTGCTCCGAAAAAAAACCCATACTCCTTTGTGGGATTATACTGAGTGATTGATCGAGTCTCGTGCGTTTTTACTCTTCACAAAATATGCAAAATTTAAAGCTCACTCGCACCTGTAGTGGATGTCTTTATCTTAAAGCAATATTTCACGTGTACATAACAGGATTCAAGTGGCTGCTTTGTTGCATTATTCAGACTGGTAATTAGATCTCTTTCACTTTCGCTGAGCATAATTTCTAGTGGGAATTATTCATCCCTGCCGTACTGAAGATTATGAGACCGGGTGGTTTTCAATCCGGGAGTAGACACTGATTAGGAAATACGTTTTTGTTATTTAAGGACTCCATAAATTGCCAATTTCTTAACCAAATAGGTGATGATCTTGGGACTGGTTCTCTAAAATGAAAAATGTCGGATGACCGTTTATCATAGTTTTGATTGAATTTGCAACTTCGTCTGCTATTTCCATTAATTTTGGTACACGTGGTTTATTTTGTTCCACCTGTAACCAAACGTTCCACAAAATAATTCTTGAGTCTTCCACTGGTGAAAGGAAAATGCTCACATAAGTGCTCATATTGCGTGTATAGTAGGTATAGGTAGAGGTGAGTTTAGAATGAGTAGGTATTTATGATCAGATGTGCGATCGAGCAATTCCATGTCAGAAATAAATTTGTATAAACCTGTCCAATATTCAGTTACATAATTAACTTACGTCCTGCCTATTGCTACCCTGAACAATTTTCTTCATTTGAACAGAAAATGTCACCATGCCAAATCACATTTTTATTCATAATTGATAATCATAGTATTATCGGGCCAAATAAATGCCCAACTCAGTTTCATATTCAATGAAGCATTTATCAGAAAGAACCTTCCAATCCACATCACCAAATGTGGCCCCATCTAGCTTTTCTACCATGAGTACCTGGGGTATGTTAAGTTCATTAGAGTAAATCATCAAATATCGTGGAAGATGGATGATTGGTAAGGGGTCTTCTATTCATTTTTGAAATTTCACAGATGTTTTCAGACGTGTGCCAATTAACAAAACCCCGAATTATACCTTTACACTTGTGCACATGTGGCAAATACTTCAGTAACAGTACATTTCTCAAAACACGTGTGTGTACCCATGCGCTGCCCCCCTGGTCATTGGGAGGATTATACCTCTGTATCCGAATGCACAGCCATTAATCCATTGTTATTGTACTGCACAGGTGCCACTCCCCGGCCGCCTGCCATTGGTGCTGCGGGACCTTGCGTAAACTACTTGTAAACTTGTTATCATTGTGTTAATTAAATCAAAATACTCTTCGCACGAGCAATTTTCCTCTAAGCAAAAAAACACATAGAGTTTCTGTAATGATACATTCCTGATAATTTTGTGATTCGATTAGCACAATGAATTAGTATGTGAAGACCCAAGCAGCCACCTAACGACATGTGCACATGCACATATATACACGAGGTCGTGGAGTTGTCAATACAGCTGTGATGATTAATGTTATATTGATCGAGTTAATTTCATCTGATGGATAAAAATGCATTTCGTTCTGCTGAGTAGCTTATGTATCGATACATTTGTAATTATTCATCATTCGCATAGTAACTGTAAACATATAAAAAAGGTTTCTCGGAACGAGTTAAAACAAACTGTTTCTATGCAGTATTATCCCACACTAGAAAACTGAGAATGTAAGTGCACCAAACTCTATTATGAAGACAATAATTTGCTGTTTTGCAAATAATTGTCATTTTTCCTACGTCTGTTCGGAGTGAGCTAAGATAATAATGTCTATGAGAAACATTGAAATGCACTGCACATAATCACTCGTATATGGTAGAGAAAATGTACCTTTTGATACTCAACTCATCCGCATCATATAAAAATATACTCAACCTTGTGTTTCAGTGGAAAATTCAAAATTCGTTTACAAAAGAAATGAACATTTAGAGCACATTTCAAACAGTTGCCAATAGTTAAAGATTGGAGATATTTTTATAACTGGTGCCAGAAAAATGAGCGATATCAGATCAGACAGATGTATTGTGTATGTCGGTTAATCTTATAGGGGTAGCTTCATTTGACACCACATGTAAGGACGCCTGTCAATTTCATTATTTCCACTCTCACAGTGTCACTAGATGTTCTCTTTAATGTTTTGAAGCTTACAAATAAAATGATATCCAGATATTCAACTGAACATTCGTATTTAATTCAACACACGTATACAAAATATTACATCGAAATTCGTTGCAAGAGTCTAAATTGCAAAGACGGTCTTGAACTAGATATACAAGTACATGTATAGGGTAACCCAATTTAGGAATACCATTGGGGATGGAAGACCGTAAATTGGATATTCACATGTTAAATTGACCGAGTAAACTAGATTCCATTTGGGAAATAAAGAATTTCCACTAGCATATTGACCTCCGCAAAGCAATCTAAGACGCTTTGCTAGGACGTAGTACCCTACAGGGCCATCCATTGTCGTTTATCACAAGCATGGGACATCATATTCTAGGGACTAGCCGGATACTACTTTCAAGGAGTCACAGGTGCACACATTTAAATTTCCAGAGAAGGAATCCGAGTAGCATCCTGAACAGTGAGATTATTCCTAAACACATCACAGTCCGTCTTCCCAAACTTCTTCGTCTATGCGACTAGTATTGCCTGATTCAGGAGAATCATTTTTATCGGCCGTGTCAGTAGTATCACATTTCTCCGAATGTAAAAGCTGTTGAGCTTTATTCCTGTCGCTCACAAAGAAGTTGTGCTTTACGACGTACTTGATGCACTGCATTAAAACGTTCCGCTCGTGTCTGATTTCATTCGCCAGCAGCTGCAATAATATGTTGTCCAATGTGATGTTGCCGGTATGTGCAATTTAATAAATATATTAATTTAAGGTCTAAGTAAATTACGCACCTTTTCTAATAATGAAAGTTGTTTCTTGGGAACTTGTCTATGCTGAGATTTGTGTCGGCCGTATGGTTTCCGGTTTTCGTTCGAGTTAAATCTTGGCGGTGGTCTCTCCGCCTTTTTATTAGAGGGGGTGTCATCCCATGCTTTCTCGATTTTATCTTCACATTCTTCTTTATTCGTTTCTTTTTCTGTGTCTTGATCTGTATGGGCAAAGTAACACAAGTGTAGGACACACTCGTGATCAAAATTGCAGTACGCTGAAATGTTCGACTAGTGCTTGTCGCGTATCGACTTCAGGTGGCACGTGATTTACCTTGTGAGCAGGGAGGTCGAGGGCCGGTCGCAGCTCTGGCTATCGACTGCGCTGCTCCGCCTTCACCGTCATCCTCAGAGCCCTCAGAATCAGAGTAATTTGCACAGAGCAGACCCAGTGCTCCACTCACTTTATTTGCAGGCGGCTTATTAGAAGTTTCCTCGACAGGTATAATGGACGATTCGGCCTCTTCAGAATCAGACCCTGTGAGTGACAAATATATAAATACAACATAATCATGGTGCGATTAAATTAAAGAGAAATTAATTATTATATGAGTAGCATTTTGGAGCGCTCAAATCATCCTCACCATCCCCGCGAAATGCCAGTGGATCGTCTGTCAAATTAGATGATATTCTGACAGACTGCAGAGAGGGTACTTTGGGTTCGTCGGGTCGAATTTCGGTGGCTCGTTCATCTGCTTGGCCTACATCGGAGCTTTCCTCTCTGAAATGCCGACCGCCGCGCCCGCCTCGACGATTCCCTCGACCTCTGCCTCTG